>VWZK01003170.1:136231-195504 GCA_013396935.1 Baryphthengus martii
CCGCAACTCACGGAGCGTAACGGCGACAACGAGCAGGGCCAGCAGGACGGAGAGCACGGCGGGGTCGTGTCCCCGCAGCTCTCGCTGCAGCGCTTCCAGGTGCGGCTCCAGTCCCCCCGCCATGGCCGCCGCTCGCACACGTCGCCCAAGCCCCGATTCCGGCCCCGCCGCCTGCCGGGAAGAGCGGGCGGCAAGCCCAAGGGCCTGACGGGAGCTGTAGTTCCTCGGGAAGGGGAGGGTGGAAGTCACTGCGGCCGCTGAGGAGGTGGAAAGGGTGAGGGCGGGCTGGGGTCGGACCCAAGGCTCCATGCTTCTCGAACTGGTCCCGGAGCTGAAGGAGCGCGTTGCCTTTACCGCAGGAATGGAGGTTAATGCCCAGCAAGGTGCCGGGTGGCTGCACTGGCCTGGGGAACGCTGCGGTCTGAGGGGTGTTTGGCCCCTGCAGCTCAGCACCAGATCATAGAGTCATAGAATGGTTTGGGTTGGAAGGGACCTCCGAAGGTCATCTAGTCCAACCCCCCTGCAGGGAGCAGGGACATCCTCAACTAGAGCAGGTTGCTCAGAGCCTTGTCCAGCCTCACCTGGAATATCTCCAGGGCTGGGGCCTCAACTGCCTCCCTGGGCAACGTGTTCCGGTGTTTCACTGCCCTCATGGGAAGGAGCTTGTTCCTGACATCCAATCTAAATCTGCCCTTCTCTAGTTTAAAACCATTGCCCCTCATCCTGTCACTCCAGGCCTTTGGGAACAGTCCCTCTCCAGCCCTCCTGTAACCCCTTCAGGTACTGGAAGGTTGCTGTTAGGTTGTCGCAGAGCCTTCTTTTCGCCAGGCTGAACAACCCCAGCTCCCTCAGCCTGTCTCCGTAGCAGAGGTGTTCCAATCCCCTGATCATTGTCGTGGTCCTCCTCTGGACTCCTATCAGGTCCACGTCCTTCTTGTACTTGGTTTGGCACTCAAACATCTTGAGGTGTTTGGCTATGGCCTGGTTTAAGTTAGAACAGAACAATTCTATTCAGTGATTTTACTTTTCAGCTCAGTCTCTTCTAACTAACTGCACTTTCTGAAGTTAACGGTGTATTTTCACAGCCAGCGTCTGCTTCCAGCAGTGGTAACACTCGATGGTTTGAGTTTACTGCCAAGGATTGGTGTGTGGACCGAGGTCACTGCTAAATCTTGTGCACCACATAGTCCTCATTTGAGTGAGACCAGAACAGTTCTGTTCAGTGATTTTACTTTTCAGCTCAGTTCCTCTAACTAACTGCACTTTCTGAAGTTAACAACATGGTTTCACAGGCAGAGGCTGCTTCTAGCAGGAATAACGCTCCATGTTTAGAGTTAGTACCAAGGATTGGTGTGCAGACCAAGGTCACTGCTAAATCTTGTGTGCCACCTTGAGGGGTGCAGAAAGTAAAAAGCCACATCTGTGGGGAGGAGAGGACAGGACAGGTGACCCTAAACGGACCAACAAGGTGTTCCAACCCATATATGTCATATTTGGTGTAAAGCTGAGGGATCACAAGAGTCAAGTTCTCTTCCTCCCTTCTTCAACGGCCGGTGTCTGAGGAGGACTCTGTTCTGCCTTCGATCCCAATCTGTGTGTTCCTGAATCCAGTACCAGAATCCAGCTCCTGAACTCAGTTCCCATCCAGTGCTGAGTCCAGTCTGGGATTTCCTCAGTGCTTGCTGCACAGCATCAGTGGGGATGATGACATAATTACCGTCAGGGGAGTTTGGGTTCAATATTGGTTTTGTATCTATCTGTATGCATTCCCTTTTATTATTATGATTTTCATTAAAGCTTTTTCTAATTGCTAAGTGTCTCTCCCTTATTCTCTTCCACTTCCCCTTTGCAGAACAGAGAACAGAGAGCATCTGTCATAGGTCTAGTGGGCTGCCCTGACCCTAAACCTTGACAGGCCACATTTAGGTACCGCATCTAGTTTTGGGCCCCTGGGCTCAAGCAAGACATCCACGAACCAGATAACAAAGTCAGAAGAGAGCTACCAAGATGCTCAGGGGGCTGGAGACTCACACTGTGAGGTGAGAGTGAGGATTTGTTGAGCCTGGAGAAAGGAGGGCCAGTTTTGTAACAGGCATCAGGAAGAAAGAGTATGGTTTATCATAGTGGTGCAGGATGAGGTGCAACAGGAATACATTGAAACACGAGAGGTTCAGAGTGGTTAGGAGAAACTTCTTCCCCTTGAGTTCTGTCAAGCAGAGGGACAGGGAGATCGTGAAGTCACCATCCTTGGAAGTTCTCAGTCAATGTCTGACTGGGTCAAGCCCTGAGTGACCTGGTTGACCCTTTTCTTTGAGCAGCAGGTTGGGCTGGAAACCCCAGAGGTCCCTTCCCACTTGAGTTACTCTGCAATCCTCTAGTGAGGTTCCTTCTTAACATGCCATCTACTTGTGGGACAAGGAGTTGCACCTGATACGGAGTACAGCTGATGCAGCTTTTCCTGGGGAAAGTTTTCTAACTGTAGCCATAGTCAGTTGTGGAAGCAGGCTCTTAGAGGCACTGCTTCCCTCAAAGCCAGAAGCTCTTAGCATCTTTCTGCACTCCTTTGCTTCGGCAAATGTTGAAACGAATTTCTCTAACTGGCACCAGTAGCTCTAAGTGGCAATAGCCATGCTGGTATGTGGCACTGTCCTACAGAAAGAGGTACTGTGGAAGGAATGGGCTTAAGGAGCATTTTGAAGAATCTCAGGACACTCGTTTAGATTTGAGATTTTATTTCTTGCTGTGATGGCAATAGGGAACGGTAAAGTCTCAAACAGCCACATTCAGAGTGATGAGGAAGGGCAGAGAAAGCAGTGAAGGCAGAGGGCCCTCTGTGGGTCGGTGTTCGGTGCTGAGGGCACGAGAGGAGTCATGGCTTGAAGCTTCCTCCCCCTCCAGCAAGGGTCCTTCCTACCTCACTAATTGTCCTCAAGGAAGGTGCACACCTGGAGGAGATCTGAAAAGGGAAAGGACAAGTTCAGATACTGCCTTTAAATGCCCCCATCCCACCAGGAGACACCCAGCCGTGCCAAGAACGGCATCACATGGAAAATATACTCGGTGTGCCATAAAAAATGTGTATTAACCACAGATCACACTGAACACACCGATGAGACAAGGTGGGTTCTTTTTACCATTTCTCAAAATGTGTATTTTCTAAAGGTGAGTAAAATGATTTGATTCCCGTTGATGGCAGAGCAAGAGACTTCAAGACTGTTCTCAGTTCATCCCAGAAACTTTCAGAAAAGTATACTGGCGTCTTCATGAGTTAGCCTCATTTTGTTTAAAAAAATTAAATGGACAGCTGCAGAAGAAATTGTCCATACCTGTGAGGCTAAGAACTGCAATGCACAAACTTCTCCCTGGGGCTGTTAACAGTTACCTGATGGATTGCAGGTATTGAGGCTCGCAACCGAAGAGTAGTATTGATCTCCAAGGAATTCCTTGTACGTTATTCCATCGCGGAGTTTGACCAGGCACTTGGTCAAGTCTTTAAACAGAAGGTCCTTGGTTTGAGACTCAAACATCTTGAACTTGTCTTTTGCCACTCCTTTTATTCCAAATAGTTTCTGAAATAGAGGTATGAAGAGGTCAGTGTCTGTAAAAAGTAGAAAGCTGGCAAGATTCATCTCGTACAAGTCTAGCTCTTGCTCCTAGTTCTTCACCATCACCCTGAGGAGCCCCCAGTCAAGTTCCAGAAATCTAGGATTGAATCTTCTGTCCATGTGGTTAGACGAGGGATCTCTCAGCAGCAGGCACAATTGTGGCATGACTGTCAAAACAATTTTTTTTTTCCATTTCAACACATCACTACATGCGGAGCCCATCAGCAGATGCTGCCAGCAAGGCTTGTGCCTTATCCATGAGCTGAAAGCAAAAAGAGCTGATCTCCCAAGTGCCTCTCAGCAGACCCTGACATTTGAGCAAATATTCACGTTTTCAGTGTAAAATCGAACAGAGCTGTTTTGATCTGGTTACATTTACACCAGGAGCTGTAAGACTCTGTGTGTGTGGAGGCTGCTGTATTCCTGAGGCTGTGCCTGACTCTGCTGGGTTAGAAACCAGAGGAGCTTCTGAAAGACACCTGCAGGAGCATAGCCCAAGAAGGAGGTGATAGTCTCATGTCACACAAGTATAGTGTGACAATAGCAACTACTATGACCTGGCTGTTACCTAAAGGTGTATCTGCTAAGGTGGCAGAGGAGAGAGAGCAGTTTGGAAGGGATGGAGGAAGGGGGAGGCTAAGGGACAAGGCTGTCACCCCATATCCAGTGTCCAGTTTTGGGCACCTCAATACAAGTGAGATATCGAGGTGCTGGAGCGAGGGCAGAGGAGGGCAATGAAGCTGGTGAAGGGCCTGGAGAATAAATCTTATGAAGAGTGATTGAAGGAGCTGGGGCTGTTAAGTTTGAAGAAGAGGAGGCTGGGGGAGACCTCCTCACTCTCTACAACTACCTGAAAGGACATTGTAGAGAAGTTGGTGCTGGTCTCTTCTCACAGGTAATTAGTGATAGAACAAGGGGGAATGGCTTCAAACTGCAACAGGGTAGGTTTAGATGGGACATTAGGAAAAAAATTTTCACAGAAAGAGTAGTCAGACACTGGAATAGGCTGCCCAGGGAGATGGTTGAGTCCCCATCTCTGGATGTCTTCAAATGTCGTTTAGATGTGGTGTTGGGGGATATGGTTTAGGGGTGAGCTTTGTAGAGTAGGGTTAATGGTTGGACTTGATGATCAAGAGGGTCTTTTCCAACCTGAATGATTCTATCATTCTATGATCATTAAGTTACACATTGTGCTGACCTGGGAAAACTCAGAGCATCATTGTTCTAAAAGTACGACCATGCCACATAGAAACAAACCCAGAATATTTCTTCCTCTGTCAGTACTACTAACCTCTTGTCTCTCCAGCAGGTCACGAACTTGTTTTGCTTTCTCGGGACGTGTGATCACGGCATGGGTAGGAACTTTAGCCAAGTGGCAGTTCCTGTAAGCCATGACGTTTTCCCGTCGTCCGTCAGTGCACAGCAACTCAAATTGGTCCATTTTCAGATTTTTGGCCCAGTCTTCTTTGTTTTTGCCTTTAAAGAGAATCAGTTTGGAGATTCAGAGATCTTGTGTAGCAGAAGAATGTCAGCCTCGCAACACCTCGGAAGGCATTTGTCCCTGCCTGCGTGTGCACTGACACTTGGAGGCTTAGCATGTACAAAGCATGTAAATAAAACTCAAGAAAAGTTGACTCAGGATGAGTCAGACTCTCAGAGCAGGCTGAGAGATTTAGTTGCATCTCCTTCCTTGATTTTTTTTTTTTTTCCCAAATGCTTGGGAAACTTCAGCCACTGCTTTCAGAAACGGGAACTGAACTTTCAGGCAAGTTCAGGAGCTAGAGTGCTGTGCAAACGTGTCGAGGCAGGAGTCTGTGGTTAAGGGGCCACATCAATAATTGTGCAGCTGGAATTAAATGAGAGTTAGTGGGGAAGTGTCTCTGCAGAAGCATGTGGGAAGGGCCACCCTGGACAGATGACACTCGGTGACGCTTGAATTCTGCTTCTCTTGAGGGAGGTGTGAGATTGACAGGATGAGCAGGTAAAGTTTGCTATTACCTTCTGCCCTGGGAACAAAACGAATGCGGATAGGGGAAGGTAGCCCTGCCAAAACTCATGCAACAGAAAAACCACATACCATCAGTGTTTTCCTCAACGATGGAATGCTTAATAAAGGCCACGTCCCCTCGCTCGACTAGACACCTGGGAAGTACAAAGAAAAGCAAGTGATGTGGATGTTTGGATCCTAGACCTTTCCACCAGATTTGACTCTGACCTTTGTCTTATTTTGTAAAATCAATCCCCAAGGACAGTCAGGTCTGGGAGCCCTGCCACGAGTATTTTAAGGACATCTGAAACAAAGTGTTTTTTACACATTCTGGAAGGCAAAAGGGAGAGAAAAAAAAAAACAACCAAAAAAAACCCATCCCCCTCATATGATAAGTAGCCAGTTTATCTTATTATCTGAAAGAAGCAGTTTGGCCAGCTTCAGCATTCGCTTTGCTTTCTGCAATGCCTGCCTGGACATGTTAATAGCTCTGTAAAAACACTAACTTGCACCAAAAAGACTTCAAACCCTGAAGTAGGATCTCTTTGCTGTCAGAAATCTTACTCATGAAATGAAACAAGATTCAGTCTCTTTTAAATTCATGCCCGATATGAATCACTTTGACTTGAGCTGATACTGGGTGGGTATGGAGGTGATGGCACTGGGGCTGACCTCTGATCTCTGCACTTTTAAGAGGATGATTCATTTTAACTAAGGAAGGCAGCATTTTTAACAGGGAGTTTCTAGTGGCAGCATTGTTTGCCGGTCCCCATTTTTTAACACTCCTTATTTATATACAATTGTAGCTCTGCTGCCATGGCAGGAGGTCTGGCCAAAATGCTTGTGTCTCTCCAGGTTTGCCTGGATGCACCAGGGCAGTAGCTTTACAGAACAGGAACATCTTACATCATTATGCAGGAAGCTGCATAAATTAAAAACATATAGCATATGCATAATACTACAGTCACATATACCTTCAGCAGTGTCATGGAGAAAAAGAGAAGGTGAGCATCAACATGAGGCTGTACTCCATATGTGATCTACCCCTAACCTCTGTGATTAGACCTGGGGTTCTTGAAAGCAACCTGAGTGTTTTCCCCACCTACCGGAAAGCGCCGGTATATCCATAGTATTTCTCATGGCTGCTGGCGACGCACTTCTCCGGTGGGACCCCACCTGAGCCCTTGCAGAGTTGGCAGAGACGAGAGTTAGGAGGAGACCCAGGAGCACAGCCCTCGCTGAAGTATTCATCTGAATGAAGCAACAGGAAAATTTCACTTTTCCTGCACTGAAAAGTTAAGTTTTCTTTTAATAGCACATTCTCCTGATAAATTTGTGTGAACTGTCACCGGGAGCTGGAAACAGGCTGTGAAAATGAGCACAGTTCTGTGGGGAGCAAACTGCTCGAATCCAGTTTGCATTGTGAAATTTGTGTCTTCTCGTTACTTATGATACTGAAGAGGGGCCTAAGGCTCAATTGCAATAGGTGCTATCTTGCCATAAAAAGAAGGTTTTTGCTGCAAACCGTTCCCAGCTCACACAGAACCAGGCCAGGCCTCCACGAACTCTATGAGTCGGCAGAGTCGCATTTGGCACCAATGCCAGAGCTCTGCAGAAAGAAGGGACAGTGGAAAAGGCAGGCGAGAGGATGGAGAGGCTGAGTCTAAAACTTACTAATACCAGTATCTTCTTGTAGTTAGAGATTTCCTTTTAATAATTACATGTTTCATTTGCCTCAGTCGATAATATTTCCAAAATATTTTCGTCGGACTGCAGTTCTCACTGATGTAGAAGTTGATCTTCTGAATGATCTCTAAAGTCCCAGAGCCAATGCAGACTTTTACCCTTTTAATCTCAGGCAGTCAGATAAGTCCCTTCAAGTTTCCTGAATGAAGATCGGCCTCTGTCCCCTGTTCTCAGCCCTTCCCCTCCCTTCTGAAATTCATAAATCCATCCTTTATCCCAACTCTACACCCTTCCCAAGCACCAGGCCCCCTATACGTAGGGCAGCCTGTGTTCCCTTTTGGGAAATACCTTTTGGGTTGCTGCAAAGGGTAGGGGAGAGATGTGAAAAGAAAGCAAAGCCCCCAAAAGCAGCTGACGTGATCCATCTTACTCTGAAGCCGTTACCAACGGCCTAGAACTTTTCTCAGTGTAACCTTAAATAACCGAGACTTTTCAATCTCCCACCTTCAGGTGGGAATTTTTGAGGCAGAAGAAGCTTTAACAATCAGCTGAAGGATGGGGAAACCATTTTTGCAAGCATATTCCCAAGCCAAAGGAATGGATGCGAAACTTGACTCACCGAAATTGCAGTTCCCTGTCCTGTTGTGAATCAAGCCCATGGGGATGTTCCAGCCAGCAGTTCTCCCGACAGCGGTGTGGCAGGACTTCTTGCCTTGCAGATTGTTCCATGTGATGTCGCCGTCAGATTTCTTCACAACAGCCACAGCAAAGTAGGATGCTTTCAGAAGAGAAAATAGAGGAGAATTAAGGACTGACCCGTGGATCCCACCATGCTCCCTTAGGAGAGCATTGGCTTCTCTTGGGAGCGGGCACCTGTGAACAGCAGAGGGAGAATACTTGGCACTTATAAATAATTTGCCAGGCAGCAACAATGGAAGAGTTTGCGGATGTGATGCATCTACTTCCACCATGCTCCCAGGATGTTATTATCCCTGACATTTCCCCACCCCCCAAAATTCTGACACTTGGGGAGGTGAGAAGGCTATAGCAAGGCATACATGATGATTTCTTATCTCTTCTTGATTTATCTCCTCTTTAGTAAAGAGCAAAAACCTTCCCTCCCCTCCCTCTTCCCATTTCTGTAAAGAACAATTGCCTAATGCTACAACCCAGACCTTTTTTCCCTGTTCACAGCCCTGGCACTGCTATGGTGTGGCTGTGCTCCAAATAGCAGCAATTAAGCATAAATCCTGGCCACTACCATAATCTTTGCCTTGGCGTTTACTTGCAGACCCAGACATTCCATCTGACTATCAAATGTGTCTCCCAAATATTTCGTATCTGCATTGGACACAGTTGATCTTTGTGTGGAGACCGGCCATTTATTCTCCAGTCACAACTGCTTATATATTTTTCTACTTAGATCCATCAGGACTGGTTTCCATCCCTCTGCTGGCAGTAATTACCTGGTTCTCCATCTGCTTTGCTGCACTGACTGTAATCTGAGGGAGGGAAAAAGAAGACAATGTTAGATAAAAGATATGGCAAATCCAGAAAAGGATCAAGCTCACTCATTTCTGGAGAAACTTTGTTCTAGAAGTCATGATTTCAGGTAACACCTCGTGCGTCAACAGAACAAAGTGCAGCCTTCACCTGCTCCTCTAAGGTAAAAAAACTAGTTTTACTGAGGCCACTGCTAAAGGACAGGGACTTCATGATTAAAATGAAGAAGAGAGGAGCTGGAGGTCGTTGTGCTCCTAACTGTCGATACCCACTCTCCCACCTTCCTGAAAAGATGAGGTGTGCAGCAGTGAGCAGAGTTGCCTCAGAGCACTGTGTGCTTTCTGCAGGATGCAGCACTGAGGCTGCTTTCTAGATTTCTGAATAAAAAGAGTGCTTTTGCACCGGCCTGTTGCCCACTACCTGGATCCAGAGGGGCAGCCCAGGCTGTACTTACCATCATAGTTTTCTCCCATCACTGGCACCAAGCCACACACACCGGCAGTGTAGACAAAACCTCCATCTAAGCTGATGGCATCTGCTTCACCTTTCTGCAATGAAAAGAGTGCAGCGATGAAATGACACCGTCTGTCCCCAGACCGGTGCTTTTCAGAAATCTGGTTGTAAAAGCAGCACCTGCCAAGCAGGTTTCTTTATCTCACTTGTCCTTTCAAGTTTGCATTTTGTTCTGTCTTCATAGTACTGACCTAACTCTCTCAGCTGCCACCAGCATCCTCACCTACGCTATGGAAGGCAACTGTTTGCCTTTACATTTCACAACATTTGTATTTTGCCTCCCTTTTCCAAATAAAAAGTTACTTCACAGCAGAAAATTGCTTTTTATTTAGGAAAGCTCAAAACAGAACATAGTCCAATAATTTATTTTTTTTTGAAAATAGTAATCCGTGAGAAAACAGTTAAGCATTTTCCTTGTGATATGGTTTGTTTCAGCCCACTGGTGTTTCTTGCAAAGCTGCCAGTATTTTATTTTAAAACATCTCCCACCCTGTTTATTCCCACAGGGAAAGAAGCAATGCTGCTCCCCATCTGAAAGGTTCCCAGGGAGAAGAAAATGAGAACAAGCCATACCATTATCTTGATAATGCAGTCCTTGGTGTTGTCTGCCACAGTACATTCCACGTCCCCATTGCTCATCACACTCCAGAGGTCACACTTGCTCTTCTCGTACTTGCCTACGGCACACCACCGTGTCTTGTTTTCTCTGCGGTTGGAGTTCAACTGATCTGTAAAAGCAGCAGAGGGAAAGGAAGGATAAGCCTAGAGCCCTGCTGAACAGACAAGCTCCTTTCTGGTGTGTGGGAGTCAGCCATGAAACCATCTGTATACGCCAACCTGCTGCTGCCCAGGGCAAGGTGTTCTTCTTTAATAAGCCCTGGGCTAACGTGACTAAAAGGAATGATTCTTAAACTGAAGGATACTCAAAAATCCACTTGCAGGTCAGAAAGGAGAATTTCTGCCTGACGTTCCTGTTAGCTAAAACATTGCAACCACTAAACCACAATAGTTGGTGTTTCTGCCTAGAATATATTCCACAATTCTCCTGACCTCACAGCCCAGACAACCATGAGACTAAGATTAGACCGAGCTGGAAAAATACAACCCATTTATGTTTCCATGAAGAGGCACTGGAATAATCTGTTTGGATGCTACATGAAGTCCATGCACCCCGCTTCCATAAATGCCATGGTGTCTGAGCCTACCACAGAGAGCTCGGAGAAATTATACATTTTAAGTGGGTCTCAGAGGTCATTTGTGGGATGTTTGACTCTCAGAAAGCCAGCTAGGACATCAGTAGATGCTTGTTGAGTCTAGATGGAAATAAAGAACACTGTTTCCCTCAAGTGGCCAATACTGAACCTGATGTCCTGGGATGTTCTGCTTACATCCTGGAAATAGCTTTTCTAAGCAGCAGTTTTGACCATGCCCAAGCTCTACCACTAGCTGAATAACTGTGGGCAAGTTTTGTTGTTGTAATCATGGTGAAAGGAGAAGAGATGCAGTGTATATAAATTTTCCATCTCTGTCGGTGTGGTGATGATGTTATTTTGACTTTAGAATCAACAATATTTTTTTTTTTTTGGCTGATGTAAGTGGATTTTGTGAATATTGTGTGATTTTAATGATAATACTTTTCACAGGACATATTTTGCAGATAATACTGGCTGTGTTTGAAAAAAATTTTGTTCCTTTTGCCCAGACATATTTGTTGATCCCGTCTCTTCAACACAGCTCACATTGACACATCAGTGTTTCATGTCCTGCCTACCTTTCTGAAGGCTCTGGATGGCACTGTAATACTCAAAGCCCAGGTAGAGCTGGCAGTCCATCAGTGGTGGGATACGCTTCAGCTGTACAGCAGAGTCTTTGAAAAGCAAGTCTTTGAGGCCTGGCTCCTTCTTGCCAGGTGGCCCAAAAAGCTGGAAGGCGCCGGTTGTGCCCACGCCAAATTTTTCCTGCCACGAGGGAACAATAATGAGGGAATGACCATACCACAGCTCTTGGAAAGCTGGAGAGAGCAAGCAAAGCCAGAGGATAGAAGAGGGGATGCTAGGGGAAGGAAAAGAGGGCTTGACAATACCTGTGCTTTTGAGAGAAAGCTCCAGATGTCATCAACCTTGCTATCATCTCGAGCCACAACGGCATGAGCAGGCACCCTGGCCCAGTGACAGGCTTTGTAGTTGTCCACGGGCTGACGGGTGCCATCAAGACACAGAAGCTCATATTCGTCCTTCTCCTCCGGGGCGTTTTCTGGAGGAAGGAAGGAACCATGAGTTGCATTACCAAGAAAACAGCCAAAAGAGACAGACTAGGGCATCGTTGTGATGAATTTTTTTAGACTAAAGCTCAGGTGAAAGTTGTTTGCAGAAGACAGGGGGCCTTTGAAATGGTAATAGGGTCAGTGTGGTCACAGAGAGGCAATGCAGAAAGGAGAATACCTGTGCTTGTGAAAGAGAGAGTCTCTCTACCTCTGTTGTAATTATCACAACAGTTAGATATGTGCAAATGGATACCAACATAAACAGATTTACAAACACCATAGAAATGGATTGAACGGGTCAAGAACAACAAGTGGTCTGCAAAGGCCAGTAGGTAGTCAATGTTAAGGCTGAAAACACAGGCCCTGGCCCAAGATCACAGGGTTACAGGAGAATTCAGGTGGAAAGGGACCTCTGAAGATCTCTGGTCCAAGCTCCTACTAAAAGCAAGGGCAGAGCAGGTTGCTCCAGGTGGATCTTGAAAACCTTCAAGGATGGAAAGTGCACAGGTGTCCTGGGCAACCTGTCCCACTACTTGACTGTCCTCAAGGTGAAAAAAATTCCCCTTGTATCTGGTCCAAATCTCTCTTGTTTCAGTCTATGATTATTATTTCTCATCATTCCACTCTCCACCTCCATAAAGATGTTGGCTCCACCTTCTTGCTAGCCTCCTTGTCGGTACAGGCAGGCTGCTCTGAGGTCCCCCTAAAGCCATCTCTTCCCCAGGCTGATAAAGCCCACTCCACTGAGCATCTCCTCGCAGGACAAGTGTCCCTATCCCATCATCATCTTGGTAGCCCTCCACTTAGCTCACTGCAGGTCCTGGACATGCAGGCCCTCTTCCGTTTCTGAGAAGCGCAGAGTTAATGAACTCTTGCTTGGGTGCTGAATTCTCTCCGAATTCCCTCCCAGAGGGATGGGTGAGCGTAATTACCTGCAGAATTGCTCACCCTGTGTTTGCTGGGATAGCATTACAGCCGGCTCTGAGAAACAGCACCATCAATAATACCGCTCAACTTAAATAGTTTTTCCTTCTTCAAAGAAGAAAAAGTGGATTTCACCATAATCATATTTATCAATAACAAGTATAAGTCAGTCCACAGTGTGCAAAATGTGTTTCTGGAGATTAAAGGAGAAGAGGTTTAGGGCAAATCTGGAGAGAAGCCTGCACAGTGTAGACAAATTGCAGGATGGGGTGGCAAGGAGAGGTTGGACTAGAAAGGAGAGAAACGAATGATCTTGCAGGCCTACCTTCAACAGTTGTGTGTTTCACAAAAGCCACATCTCCTTTTCCATCTTTCAGACACCTGCAGGCGGGAGGAACAGCAGAGATGTTAAAAAGCCAGACCTTGTGGCTCCCTGTGGCAAATTAATTCGATACAAACTGCAACTGTAGAGCAGTGGTCTTCCCCAAAACCAGCTATGCTGGCAGGGAAGAAAATGTAATGGTAGAGAAATAATGCTAGAGAAGCCCAGTATTCTTAAGTCTGTGCAAAATCATACAACCCAGCTACCTCTCTCATCTCCCACTAGCTGCCAGCCGGTTATTACTAGCTGGATCTTTAATTATCAGCGCTCACAATTGTTCTATAAATTCAATTTCCTCAGGACCCCTGATTACAACATAGCCCTCCCGGTATAATAAAAACTTGCATGTGTCAGGGCTGGAATATCTCCTCAAAGGAAAAAATAACTTTTACTCACTGAAAAGCTCCAGAATATCCAGAATACGGTCCTGTGCGGGAGCATTTGTTTTTGGAGTCCCCCTTGCACTGACGGCACAGTTTTGGTTCAGTGGTGGCACCAGGCACACAGCTGGCAGAGAAAAAATTGGCCACCGCTGTGGATGAGAAAGCAGCAATAGTGAGTCTAAAATTCACTTTTTTTCAAGAACCTGGAAGAGGGGGGACGCACAAATGGCTCAACTGCTCTGAGTGCCAGCGCTGGAGCTCCACAGAAGATCAGGCACCATCACTTTCATAGCACCGCTGCCCCTGGCTTAACAACAACCCATTTACTTGGCTGTTTCCCACCTCACCTTGCTCAATGGAGCCTGAGTCTTTGCCATCCCACTTGATATCTTTCCGGTGGAGGAGTGTCCCAATCGGGATGTTCCAGCCAGCAGATCTGCCCAGGCCCGTGTGGCAGGAGGTCTTGCCCTGCAAGTCATTTATTGTGAAGCCTGTTCCTTTCTTTACAATAGCCACGGAGTAGTAGCTGGTTATGGAGCCTGCAATGCAGAAAAAAAAAAAAAGCAAGAAAGCAATGAAAAAAAGAGGATTTAAGAACATTTCAAATCCTGCTGAATCCCCTTTTTTGGAGAATAAAGTGGTGCACTTCCAAATAATTAGCAACTTTGCTTGAACGCTCATGGTCTTCCCATTTTCTTAGGGGTGAGCTACACTGCCAGTATCAAACCAACAGGGGTGCGTTACAATTTGTAATGGTAAGTGACCTGGAAATACTATCAATCACGTGCAAAATGCTTTGCACTGGACACACGTTAGATGTGCCCATAGTTTTGTAAGGATGCTTCAACAAATCTTTTTGGCAAACCTTCTTTAGCAAGTCTTTTCTCAAATGCAGTTGCCCACCGAAGCACACCTGTAACCCTTAGAAGGCTGAAATTTCACATTTAGTCTTTAAAATTTTACCGAGTCCTTCACGTGCTAGGTATGAATGACACAGCTGAGGTTTAAGGGCAGTGGAGACCACAGCCTTACATTTGATACCTGTATTTTCTTAGCTACTGTGTTGAAAGTGATTCTGTCATGTTGCTTTAATTCTGAATATTGTGTACAAATAAACTGAATGCCACGGCAGAGGTCAAAAGAGATTAGGAGCTTTGGATGTGGTGAGACTGCATGAGGTGAGACAGACAAAAATAGGGAAATAGCATCTGTTTGGCTCCCGAGAGGGAGATGGGAGAGACAAAGGATGGTACAGAGACTGAGTACGGATGGAGCAATGGAGATATCGGAAGGGATCAGTGATTTTCCTTGCAGCTCACGTCAGAAATGGGTCACTAGCTTTGCCCCTTTCCATAGCAGTGACTCTATGGCCATGGGTGATGATTCATATTTTGATGTAACTGCCCCCTACTCCTTCCCCTTTGGGATCTGGAAGCCAGGGGCCGTATCTTGGACACCCAACAGAAGTCACGTGGGAGCTCTGTGTGGAAAGAACGGCCTTTGCACTAGCAGTTTGTTACCACCACGTGGCTTAACACATTGCACGAAAATGTACCTCCGTTTTGTTTGTAGACCTCAGCAGCAACGGGCTTCAGCTTGTAGGGGGCAAGGCCTGCCTCAAAAACATGACCACCGTCCAAGCTAATGGCATCTGCTTCATTATTCTAAACAATAAAAATACTTTGGTCAATAAACAAAGAACAGGGACGCAGGAGGGAAAATGCTTCCCTGGAGTCTCTCCTGGAGCCTTGCTGGTGAGTCTTTTTCTACAGAGGGAGCACAGGTAACCAACCACCAGTGACTCAAAGGAAACCCCAGCCTTCTCCAGGCTGCTGAAACATCCTCAGTGCCCAGCACAGATATTGCTGCCCACTCACCGAAATGGCTTTTATGCAGTCGAGGTACGTTGCTTTCTGCACGCAATTCAATGCAACGCTCTCCTGTTGCATGAGGTCCCTTAGAGTATTGCATTTGTTCTCTTCTGCTGAGGATATTGTGCACCATCTAACGTTGGGCTTGGGTGGAGCAGCAAAACACAGAGCTGTAGAAAGAAGCAGAAATAGTCTCAGACAGGCAATAAGGCACACGGGGAGAGAAAAATTTTCTCTGTGAATACACAATCTCTGGTGCTCTGCAATCCTGGCCGAGTGCAGGATCTCCCTTGCACATCTCCTAAGTCACGCAGGAAAGCAGTTTCTTTCCTGCCTGCTTCGTGCCCCTTGAGGAACAGCTGGGAGGATCATTCCTGCCCCTAGGTAATGGATGTCCTGCACAGCATCACGATTCAAGCAGCCTGAGCTCAGAGCAACATTCACAGGAGAAGGAAAGCAAATCCACACGCTTCAATAGGAATCAAACTCAAGACTTTGTGAAAATGGAAAAAAAAAAGAGTGGGCTGCTGAAGCAGCGTCTTTTCAAGTAACCCCAGAGGGCGAGCGGCTCTGACCCGGCCATAGGATTATATTCAGTGTATTATAGTATTATATTCAGTACGTTGCCACACGTGACCTCCTTGGCAGTTAGATGACCTGGTATATTTAACAGTCTCTTTATATCTCACCTCCTCCACTATACCCAGTAAGAGGATGCCACACCACCTCCACAGTCCTCTCTCCTAAGTGTCCCCCAGCGAGTAAATGAAGCCAACTAGCTGCTCTGGGAGCAAAACAAAGACCTCAGATGGACACAAATGCACACCTTCTTCAGCAACCTAAACACCTAAATGGTGAAAACTTGCAGTTAAAGTAGATGGCCAGCCTGTGCTGCACACTTCACCCTAACTCTACCCCTTCCTGGAAGGACTGCGCAGAGCAAGAGGCTGTATGCAGAGCTCGCTCCCTCTAAACCCCTGATGGCACATTTCATTCAAGTATCTCCAGATTAAGCTGTGCCATTTCCATTTTCTCTTTCACCTCTGAGATGTTCTCTCCTGGTTCTTGAGCCAAAACCCTGCCAGCAGACACCTCCCCTCCTCCCAGTGGAGATGCTGAATTTGGCCACGGGGAGAATCCTTAGCTTTAATTCCTACTGCCATCATCTATATTTTTTTAAGAGGTGGCTGCACAAAAGCCATGTCCATGTTAATCTAGTGCTGGCAACCATCCTGTCCTGGGCAGAGGCTGGACAGGGACCTCCTGAGAGAGTCAGCCTGGCTGCCCCGGTGAGCATTGGAAAGGCAATGGGATCCAAGTGCCACCACCTCTGTGGCAGAGCTTTTGGGCAACCTCTTGGCTCTTTCCGTGCAGGGTAGGAGAAGGGACTGTTCAGCATTACTAAGACATCATTGCGTGTTAGTGCTCAGCAAAGGTGCTCAAGGACTTTGTGATGCCGGTGGCGCAGGGACCGCTTCCCACCAGAGGACATTAATCACCACACTTTAGGGGGGATCAGATGAGACCCACTGCCTACTCTGAGAGGGGGATCCCTTTTTCCCTTTGCAGGCAGCAGTCCCCAGGTAAGGAGTAGACAGCAGCAATTTCCTTGCTACAGCTACCTGCCCGTTGTCTGCCAAAACTGAGCAGAGAAAGGAGAGAAATAATCTCTTCAAGTAGAGCCAGCTCTGTAGCAGCACAATTTAGGCACAGAATACAAAGGAGTCCAAGGAAAACGCAGCTACAGCAACAAGACAGAGCAGCACAGGAGCAGAGAGGGGAGCATGTAATTTCTTTCTTAATTTATGCTCTATTTTATTGTCGCCGCCTTCACATTTAACCCAACACACATGCAGGCTTGGCAGGCAGGGCTTCCTTTGGTTTCTCCCTCTGTGGCTAAAGCCCTGCTCCTCTCCCAGCACAGCGCTTGGCTGGAGGGTGAATTATTCCCTTTGCCCCGCGGTAACAGGAGTACAGAGCCTCTCCAGAGCAGTCCCCTCCTCGGTGGTGGGTGCTGAGCATCCCTCCTCCTTGCCAGTCGGGTGCTTAGCAGCTTGCTGTGGGAAGCTGCAGACTTCCCTCCAGCCTCCATGGGCTGACCCAAGGAAAAAGCTGCTGTCATTCATACTCAAAATACCATCCTTGTTGACGGAGATCCACAGCTGCCAAAGCAAGCATCGCTTTACGCTCGGGCTTTTATTTAACAGTTGCCTGGGTCTGGCACAAGCTGCAGCTCTAAACCAGTCTTGTCTAGGGGGAAAGCCTGGGGTCCTGGGAGGCCTTGACTCTTTCTTTCCCCCGAAATTGCTTCCAGCAGACACTTACCCACTATCCCGAAGGACAGCACAGTAGAGAGTACGAGTTTCATACTTGAGCGGGGAGTCAGGTGCCAAGGAGGGGGTGCAGCAGCCTTGGTCACAGACTGTCCCCTCCAAGTCTGTGATGGCTCTGGAACTGCTTTCTCCCCCTTTTATAGAGGAGCAGCCCTGGCTGTGTTTGCAGAAGCAATGACCTAACACTGTTTGTCCTTCCTTGTTTCTCAATAGCTCCTAAATCGTCCCCCTCCCTGGATCAGCCCATTTTTAGAAAGCCTTTCACTTTGGCACTGAACCTCTCCACAGACAGGAGTCAGAGCAGGGCAAGGCGCTTTTCATTTTACAAGGGGCTTCAGATGGAAAATTCCCTAGTTGTGACATTTGAATTCCCCTGCAGGCTGAAACGCCACAGGAGGGGCTATTTTCTTTGTACTGGTTTCCCCTCCTCACCCCCACCCCCCACTGCCTTGCATAGACTAATCTCACAAAGTCCCTGCGGAATCCAGCCCCGAGTTTTGCATATTTGCCGGTAACTGCTGCTTGTCGTGCCCATCACCCTTTGGCTTGTAGCACCTTGAGTGCCTGCCCGCTCCCTTGCGCTCCCTTGGCGATAGCAATGGGGTTGAAAAGTGTAAATGTTCCTTCCACATGATCTGGCAAACTCCTCGCACAGGCGTTGAAAGTCACTGGCAGTCACCAGACGCCTCAATAACCGCCCTGCAGCCAGAAGGAAACATCATGCTGCACCTTTGTTAAATTCTTGGGATGAACCCGTGAAGAAATGCTGAGATTGGCAGTCACCCTCCTCCCCCTTCCTCTGCAAAACCTCTCCGGCAAGTTGCAGATCTCCAGATTTTCCCTCCCTGCAGGTTTCCGAAGGTCTGCCCTCATGATGCTGTGCCAGGCTCAATGTCCTGATCTTTGCCTCGGGCTAGGAGATCAGCTTCAGGTTGGCTTTGGTAAATGCAGCCTAAATGAGAGTCTCTGGACCACATCAGCGAGCCCACAGCCCTGGCAGCATCCCTAGAGAGCTGTTGCTAGAGCTGGTCCACTCGCTGTGTATCTTACACCGTGCAAACTACAAGAGTGCTGGAGGAAGCCCGGCAGCCTCACTGGCTTGCTCTCGAGAGCGCCAGCCTCCCTTAGGGATCTGAATTCCCTGCACACGTTCTTCCTCTCCTGTTGCCTGCACCATTCAGGCAGCAGTGTCATGGGCTTGCCCACAATGAGCTTCTGGCTGAGGTTGGCTGGAAACACCCTGGGATGGCTCTTTCTCCTCCCAGCAGGCTCAGAGCACAGCAACCTGCAGGTGGAAGCCCGGTGTCAGCTCAAGGATACGGCTTTACAAAGTGACCCAGAGAAGGGGACAGCCGGAGATCTCCAGCAGTGACCACCTCCACTGTGGCACCATGAGGCTACCCTGCCTGTGATTCTGGCTGCTGGATGTCCCTACACGCTGAGTGAGAGGCACTCATGGCCATGCTGGTTATTTCAGCATCACCTTTAGCAGTTCCTTCAGCATGGCTAGTACCTATTTCTCAGCCCTTCATCACCTGTTTTCCCAGAAGAGAAGCACTTCTTGTGTCCAGAGCATCTCCAAACATACCACATTGGGAGAGGGAAGGATTTGGTTCCGCTACAAGCCTTTTCTTGTTAAAAACACGTCATCTCCCACTTGTGTTTACCCCAACTGGCCCTCCAAGGTCTTCCTCCACTGAGACACATGGATGTCACTAAAATCCAAGCCCAGCTCCCTGTGGGTCTCACCAACTCTCACCTCACTCAGGGTAGCCTTAGCAATGTTCCCATCCATGGGAAAAGAGGCACAAGGACTCGCGGGAGGCTGCGGCACTCAGTTCTTCCATAGCTTTTTGTCAATTTGTTCCAAAATGCCTCTTCTAACAGATACCCCAGAAAGAGCCCAGAAATTACAGTGCCACTGAAAAAGCAAAGTTATTTGAGCACATAAATAACGGTGAAAATGTTTGCACATCTTTACTCCACAATCTAAGTAGTTACAACGCTAACCAGAGCAGTTAAAGGTATTTTTGCCATATGACAGATGAAGGTGAAAGACACAGGAGAAGGTTTGGAAAAAGTAAATCTGTTCAAGCAACAGAAGAGCCAATGCTGGAAGAGCCTATACTCTCTTGCCTTCTGTACACAGTTCCCAACCTTTTTCACATGGACCACCCACTACTCCTCTCAAATTCTCCTCCACCTCCAATGCACTCTCTGTATCTGCCAAGGGGCCATGGTGATATGATGGGTGGTGTTCACTCCACACCTCTTTCCCTTGCCCTCTCAAATGGCATCAGGGTAAATCCGGTGGCGAAGGAAGAGGCTTGGACTGCAGTGGAGTTTACTGCTCATCTCTTGTCCTCCAGCCTTTACCGGTAACGCCCTATATTTCCAGATGTCCAGCCACTAGTCATCTGGAAAATCACTAGTCATATACAGAGCAGCTTCTACACCTTCATTTGATGATACCAAATCCTACCTTCCTCCATGATGGACTTCAATTCACTTCCTGGTCTGTGCCCATCTTGTGGCTACTCCTTCAGCATCTTTGTCTCTCCTGTGGTCAAGATCCACTGCTCCAGGCTGATGCAGAGCAGCTCTGTTGGAGAAGAACAACGCACAACTTGCCTTGGAGATACCCAATGGCAGAAGCATAGCAAATTGATAGTGTCCTCTAGGCCACTTGGTCCTGAAGGCTCAGACCTTGATCTCCAAAGGATCCAACAGGACTCCAAGATGCTCCTTTCTGAGGAGTACATCCCACCAAGGGAAGCCTTGAAGGCAAAGGGAGAAGTACTCTGAGTGGCCTCCCGCTGCAAAATGCCTTCCTTTTGGAGTCCAGGAGGGACAAACTCCTTGGTGCAACCATCTTCTTCCCCTGAACATCTATGAAAAAACAACTTTTCCAAATTTTGTGTTAGAAAACGCACATAGTGGGTCCTCTCTCTCACTAAATACACACACGTTTCTACAAGTTCTAGTTAGATCCAAACCCCACTGCCTGGATGCACAATTTTGTGCGAAATGAGAGCTCCTCCAATGCCCAAATGCGTGTATCTGACTGACTAAGCTGAGACTGAACGGAGAGGGCCAATTCTTACTACGGATGGAAATTCTTGTTGTCTTCCAAGGTAAAAGGTCAAGGCTCATGCAAGAAGAAGCAGCTTTATCAGAACAGACAGAGCTAAGCCAGTGCCTCTTGGACTTTGTCCTTGTCATTTGGAAAGCATCAAGTCTTCTCCAGTGTACATCTCCATGAAACGAAACAAATTACAATTACACATCACAAGTTCGTTGTATCGCAACTCTGCAGATCCCAGCTGGTCTGTTTTCAGAAAGAGGATGCTGCTAAAAATTACATGAATGATGAAGAAATACAAGTTACCACACCCTTCAACCATCCACAGGTCACTGGTGATGCATAAACACATGTGAACCCCAAGAACAGGGCTTTGCCCCACACTAAGTAAAATGGAAGGTAGGATAATACTGCTTATTTCTCTATCTCCCTTATTTCTGCAAACCTTGCTGTGTTTTGTGGTTGAGACAAGGCTGGACTGGAGTTTTGGTTGTGCCCTGTGGAATTACTTTTGTTGTAATTGGGCTGAGATAAAGTTAGAGCTGGCACCACTCTCTGGGACAAGGCTTGGCTTTATCATAGTGCTGGCTGTTCCCCACGGCAGTCCATCCTGGAGCCAACGCAGCTGAACGGAGGCTGGAGCCGAGTTCTGGTGGTGTGTGCATGGGAGGAAAAATGTTATCCAGAAAGAGGGAAAGCTGTGATCAAGGCACCACATCAACTCGGGCATCTCACACAACTCTTTAGATCAGTTATTTCTGTAGAGGTTATCCTGTCCAGCAGTGGAGGCCTTTGTGCTGCTGTTCCCAGGGATCACCAGGCTGGCAGCTGTGTGATGAAGACCCAGCTCAGCCTGAGATACTAATGCACTGGATGAAAAGCACTGGAAATGGAAGGAGAAAAATAAATTAATTGAACCTCAGGGTGGGATGGGCCAAGGGCAGAGGGCCCATATTATATACTCATCAGGATTTTGGGCTTGTCTGTAGAGTTGCCTTGTTTCCCTCTAGAATTGGAAATTTCTAGTTTGTGGCTCAGAGAATGCTGGAGCCTGCCCACGACAAGGACGTCAGCTCGGCCGACCACAAAACCTGGGCTCAAGTCCTTGGCCTGGCCAGGCCTGGCCCCACAGGTCATGTCACAGCAGATGAAGGCAAGAAGACTAGCTTGATGGGAACCCCTTTTCCTAGGCCATCTTTTCTACTCCTCTGTCAGCAGCCCAGGGTGAGATGTGAGACTGAGACTAGCACTGAACTGGGAATGGTGCCCATCTCAGGAGATGGGAGACGATGACGCTGCACGATGAGTGGATGGAGGGCAGTCCTGCAGAGAAAGACTTGGGGATGCTGGTGGGTGACAAATTGGACATGAGCTGGCACTGTGCAATTGCAGCCCAGAAAGCCAACAGTATCCTGCAGCGTGGCCAGTAGGTTATGGGAGGTGATTCTGCCTCTCTACTCCACTCTGGTGAGAATCCATCCAGAGTACTGTGGTCTCCAGTAGAAGATAGACACAGACCTGCTTGAGTGGGCCCAGAAAAGGGCCACAAGGAAGGTCAAGAGAGCTGGAACATCTCCCCTGTGAGGACAGGCTGAGAGAGTGCTGCTGTACAGCCCGGAGAAGAGAAGGCTCCAGGGAGACCATACTGTGGCCTTTCCATATATAAAAGGGGCTCATAGAGAAGATGGAGAAAGACCTTTTACCAGGGTCTGTACTAACAGGACAAGGAGCAACAGTTTTAAAATGAAAGAGGGGAGACGTAGACTGGATATAAGGAAGAATTTTTTTACGATGAGGGAGGTAAGACACTCAAACAGGTTGCCCAAAGAAGTTGTGGGTGTCCTATCATTGGAAGTGTTCAAGCTCAGGTTGGATGGGGTTCCGAGCAACCGGATGTAGTGAAAGATGTCCCTGCCCATGGCAGGTGGGGCAGACTATATGGTTTTTAAAGGTCCTTTCCAATAGAAACCATTCTGTGAGTCTATGTTCAAGCAAGTAGGAGGGGCAGGAGAAGTCAGTGGGCTTCTGCAGAACTGGCTTCCTTGGTCAGTGTTAAGCACTCAGGCGAAATCCCAGCCCTCCTGCCTGATGCCAGATTTCTCATGGAAGAGAGAGTCACTGACTTGTCCCCTGGAACCTGTGCTGTCACGGGGCTTGCAGGAACTGTAAACCACGCTGTGGGAATGCCAGCTCAGCAAGCCTGTCTGTGGCCAACAGCAGACTGGGACCAGCTCAGCAATCCCCGTGGCTCCCAAGGCCTGACAGATACCTGGAGAGCTGTGGCAGTCTTTCCAAAGACGCACTTTCAGCCCCTGTTTGGACCTACAGGTCAATTTTGAAGCTGTGCTCCAACTGCAGAGTCATCGCACTTAGTTTATTTTTCAGGAAATACCATAAACAAGTTTTCCCACTCGTTAGGAGAAATACTTGGTGTCAGGTTTTGACTGTGTTGCAATATGCTGTTTTCTAGCTAGGATGAGCTAACTGGCCGCTGGAGAGTGGGAGCTGATGTTATTTGAACCAATATTTGCTTCTAAGTATTGCTTAATTTCTAAACCACACAGAGCAAACAAAGACCTCGCTCTCAATTTTAAGCAGCTCTTCCCAGCTCAGAGCACTAAGCCCAGCTGCAGACCGTAGCTTCTTGTCCGGAGCTGCTTACCGTGTCAGATCATTACAGATTTGCATTTTTAGGTTGGAAACTAATGTCATTTTGACAGCTCCCTTTCTGCCTTGCACGGCAGCTCTGCAGGACAGTGGTACTGCCCCGCATCCTCTCCATGCACATCCTCCCGCTCCAGGAAAACACCAAGAGATCCAGCATTGATGAAGGAACTGGTTTTCTTGACCTCCTCCTTCAAGCAAACCACCACTAACTTCCCAGGCCCCTTGCTGAAGTCAGGAGTGGTTTCTGCTCTGTCAGCAGTTCATGCAAAACTCACCCTCTCAGATACGCAATTAGCACCGTTCCTCCTAATGAATGATTCCGGTTTGCTTAATTAACCGAAAGCTTAACAGGATTACAGCAACTTCTGTGCAGCCTTGGGAGCTGTGATATTATTGAAGGGCTTTTGGAAGGGAAGGCAGAAGAACACAGTTGGATTAATTCCTGCTGAAACATGCTTGCAAATAGAGCAGCTGGAGCCTGATAGCGTTCACCCTCACTTCCCTTGTATTTTCCAAAGATCTGTGGGAATAAACCAGTAAATACTGATAGCTGGGAAAGAAAGAGCAGGAGTGCCAGCTGCCCTGCATGGCCAAGGCACCCTTGGCTCCCCTCCCACAGGACCCCCAGGGGCCGCACCAGGGCAGGCACCAGGTAGTTGCACAATTCTTCTGTCTACGAGATCATAGAATCGTTTCAGTTGGAGCGACCGTCAAGATCATCAAGTCCGACCATTAACCCAGCACGGCCAGGTCACCACTAAACCATGGCCCTCAGCACCACTTCTACACATCTTTTAAATACCTCCAGGGATAGGGACTCCTCCACTTTCCTGGACAGGGAAGTTCCAGGGCTTTACAACCCTTTCCATGAAGAAAATTTTCCTAATATCCAGTCTAAACCTCCCCTGGTGCAACTTAAGTCCGTTTCCACCCATGCTATTGCTATTGCTACATGGGAGAACAGACTGACTGCCATCTCACTACAACCTCCTTTCAAGTAGTTGGAGAGAGTGAGAAGGTCTCCCCTGAGCCTCCTTTCCTCCAGGCTAAATTACCCCAGTTCCCTCAGCTGTTCCTCTTGGCTGCGTGGTCTATCACAGACTCCCACCATGCTATCTGCCTTGTTGGCCTTCCCCTTGATTCTTACCCATAGTCACTCAACCCTTTCATCACCATCACCATGCTGAAGGCAATCAAAGCACTCCCTAACTGGCCCTACTCCACCACCTCTCCTTCCTGGCCTGTCCCTTCTGAAGGGTTTACAGCCACCCAACGCAACACTCCAGTTGTGCAAATCATCCCACCATGTTTCTGTGCTGGCAACTACATCCTTCTTTTCCTGCTGTTCAACAGCTTCCAGCTGCTCCTGCTTGTTGCCCCATGCCATGTGCATTGGTGTAGATACACTTCAGTTGGGCTGCTGATCCCGTCACCTTTTTGGGAGGAGAAGGCCTAATTCCTACCTGATCATTCCCAGGTGCTTCCGTGATTTCTAGCCCATCAGTATCCCTTCTGTCTTTGCTATCACATGACACTCCATCCCCTACCTCCACTGGGATGGCAGACCAAAGGACCTGGCTGGCACACCATCCCACGGACACTGATGTGCTGCCTCCAGGCTCATCTCCAGCAAGCCAGGTTTTACCCCTTTCAAATCTAGTTTAAAGCTCTTTCAATGAGCCCTGCCAACTCCTGTGCCAAAATCCGTTTCCCTCTGATACGGGTGTACCCCATCTGTCACCAGCAGGACTGGTGCTGTGCAAATTGACCCATGATCGAAATACCTGAAGTCCTGCTGGTGACACGAGGCTCAGAGCCAGGTATTGATCTGACGGCTCCTCCTGTTTCTTTCCTCATTGTTCCCTGCAATTGGAGGGACAGAGGAGAACACTACTTGTGCTCCTGATCCCTTGGCCAGTCATCCCAAGGTCCTGAAGTCTCTCTTGATTTCCCTTAGTCTTCCTGTTGCCTACCTGAAAAGTCAATAATGGATAATAATCTGAGGGCTGCACCACAGCAGGAAGTTTTTCACCACATTTTTACCCCAGGCCCCAGAGAGGCCGCAGGCTTCCCTAAGAATCATAGAACAGTTTGGGTTGGAAGGGACCTCTAAAGGTCATCTAGTCCAACCCCCCTGCAGGGAGCAGGGACATCATCAGCTATGGGTCTGGTCAGGCCTTCCGCTTCCTTCAGAAGGGAGTCACCTATGACAATGACCTGTCTTTTTTTCTCTTTGTAGTAGTTTTGATGCAGGGCACAGACTAACTGAATTTCTGCTACACTTCTAAGCTAGATGACTAATAGTCCTCATTCTTATTGTTGGGTTCTGCTTGCAAGGCTTTGTACCTGTTATGCGAGGGCAGCTGGAGTTGTTTTTGAGGGGATGTTCCTGCTACGCTAGACAGGAACTTGTCGCCATTGTCCCTTTTCCTTCCAGTCACTGTGTTCAGTCATCTTGAGATGGGAAAGGGAATCCTCTGTGTCCATCTTGTCTGATCCTGTGCACCCTTCCACACCTACTGCTGCGCACTGCAAAATGGTTGTGTCCAGCTCTGTGGGGCATGCCAGATAGTTTCCATGGGGGCCTGTTCCCACAATAAGATGTTGGACCATCTCAGAGGATGTGGTTGGGTGAGAACAGGAGAAAAGATGGCTTATTTCCAGGGGAGGAGGGAGCTGTGGCTCACATAAGCCCCCATGCACACACTCAGCAACAACAGAGTAGGGTATGACCACGGACATTCCCCTGCAGTCACACAGCCCAGGTCACCAGGATGGGGACAGAGGCAAGGCAATGGCAGAGTTGATCAAGAAGACCATGTGGTGAGAGGGGAACAAGAACAGACAGGCGAGGTGAGCCACAGCCACCCCACTCTACCACCACATGGGGACACCCAGCTGGGTCCTACATCTTTGGCTGTCACAGGAGCAGGGGGACATCACTGAAGCAGGCAGAAGAAAGCTCCTGGCAGATGCAGCCAGTCTTGCTCGGACAGTAGTCCTGCATGTGCTGCAAAGGGATGCTGGTGATTCAAGAGTGAACAGCACTCAAGATTCAAGAGACCAAGAGTGACTTTGCAGGAGCTGTGGGCTCAGAGCTGCCAGAGAAAGCAGGCAGCAAAGGCCAGCAGCCAGAAGGACACAAAAGGAGTAAGCAGAGGAAGACACCAAGAAGGGAAGACTTGGGAACTGGCTTCGCAGAGCAGCGCCAGCAGCACAAACCCCAGGGCTGGCAGCGCTGGCCGGCTGCTAGAGCAGCTCTCATGGCTGGATCTGGCCCAAGGAGCAGGGACTGAACCTCTTATTGTCCTCTGCAGCTCAAGGGCAGACCAGCTGGGCTGGCACAGCCACCCACCACTGTGCCCAAGCATTGTGTTCAACTGCTAGATAGTCACTCTGGCCAGAAATGAGATTTGGACATTAAATGAACGGGAAAAGGGTCAGCTCACCAGTAGGTCAAGCTGAACTCCGCCACTTGCTGTTCAACCCCTTTCCAGTTAGTTAATTTGTGGTAATCATTAATACCAAGCCCCTGTCCATATGTGGAGCTTCACAATAGCTAATTTTTAAACTGTCACCACAACTACACGATGTTACGTGTGTCCTGGTTGAAGCCACCTTCCTGTTTAAACACTCTTATGACCAATACATTTTCTCCCTGATTAATAGTGGTTTTGAAACCACCAAAAAAAAAAATCTGTTGGCCAGCATTCCCTTCCACTTGGTAATTCTAAAGCAGCATTAAAGGGAATTAATGGAAATATGGCTTCAGAATAACAGCAAGGCTTAAACTTTATTGGAGACCCTTTGAACTCTAGTTAAATTAATTTTCCTTCTGCTCTTGAGATTTTCAAACGCAGATCTGGCAGTTCAGCAGTCACAAGACACACAAACATCCCACCCTTTGAAGGTCAACAGCTAAGTGTGACACCAATGACTAAATACTGGACCCAGGACCTGGGACGGCATCTCTTCTGAGCCAGTGCTGGTGACCACCATTCCATCAGTGAAAGACCTCCACTGCCCACAGGATCTTTGAGGAGCCCACGGGCAGCCTTGACCTTCCAGTTCCCCGTCTTTCTCTCAAGCACAAGAGGAATTTGATTCCTGGACATTGATCAAGATGTCCTCATCAAGATAAAATCTGAGGGGAGCACCTCCTCCTGTCCTCACCGCTCCACTCCCTGATCGCCTGGGGCTGGCACAGCACTGAAGGCACCGCTGGACCCTGGCTCTCAAACCACATCATCCTTTCCAGTAATTACTGTTTTGCAATGTGAAAAATAATAAAAATCTTGGGACTATTAAAAGCTTTGGGAGGAGCAGAGAGGGAGCAGCAAAAGGCCAAGCTGAGCAGATTTAAAACCCCCTCCTGAGGGCTTTTATACGCCTGTGGCATTTTAATCCCGTTGGCATTTCCAGTTGCAAGGATAAAGAAGCAGAAATTCTAGGCAGAGGTGGGGGTTGTTCAGGGTACTTGTCTGGCTGGGAGCACTGGGGTGGACTGGTCTGTAGGATGTAGCAGCCCTCTCCCACAGTCCCCACAGCAGCACTCATGCAGGTACCTCAGAGCTGGCAAAAGCGCTGGCGAAGCCCAACAANCCGTCAGTCCCTTGACCCATATACTCTGCTCATGCAGGTACCTCAGCGCTGGCAAAAGCGCTGGCGAAGCCCAACAACAACAGTGTGACGTGGCCCTAACAGCTCCTGAAAACTGTTGCAAGACTAAGGAAGTAACCAGAAAAATTTCTTGCTTCAGATGCTTTGCTAAAAGTTGCATAAGGTGGGGGAAACCCGCCTGTGCTCTGTAGGTGTAAGGAGTGGTTACGTTACAGACAAAGGGCGCTGTGTGAGGAGAAATGGTTTCGTTCAACCAACTTTGAATCACAATAGAAAAGGAGAACAAACTCCTTTTGGGGAGTCTGGTCACTGGTGGTGACTGAGGGTCTCATCACGGCCATGTCCACAGCCTTGCAAGACCCAAGCTGAGATCTGTTTTTCTCCCCTCCACCAGAGGTTTTGCTTTTCAACACGTGCCCCTCTGATCACCAACATCATTCTCCATCTGCATCTGCAGGTGGCATCCACTGCAGGCAGAAAGCCCTGCCACTGTTCTGCCGTGTGACACTCAGACAGGCACCACAGCCAAAGTGCACCAGGACCACGCGTCAAGGGCAGAAGGAGAGAACAAGCTTTGGAGAAACACTGGTCAGCTGTACAGTGGTCCAAGAGACATTCCTCACTGAAAGGCATCACCAGCTCTTACAACACCACCCTCTCTCATTTTGAGCCTCGCCAGGGGCCTCCAGCAACAAGCCCCAGGAGCCCCTTCATGCTCAGCCCATCAGTCCCTGCCTGAGCAATGCTGGAGGAGCACTGGTCCCCAGCTCCACTACACATCTGCCTGGCTATGGTCCTGTTGATCCAGATCCCAACTCAGTCTTCCCACCCAGACCTTGGACTTGCCTGGTCACTGCAGACTTACCTGGTGGTTCCCAGGCTGTGCCCAACCCTGCTACAGTCCCCAGATCTGATCCAAACTTCCACCACCAGCTTCCCAGGAGACCTAGCCCCTGGGCTGACCCCAGCTACTATCCCAGGGCCCATCCTGCTCACTTTTCATGGAGACAGTGATGGACAAGTCCCCTGACCACCTAGCTGTGGAATCATGCTGAGCTCCTTATCCCTCCAGGGGCAGTCAGCCCTTGTGGTGCGCTGGCATGTGGGAGAAGACAAGACAAAAGCTATCTCCTGGTTAGAGCAGGGAAGGGAAAAGACTCTGACTCTCTTGTAGGGCAGTAAGCCTGTATTTCCATCCATTTACAGTGCACTTTATGCTGGACAATCATTTTTTGTATGGAGTAGTAAAAATATTCCCATTGAACCAAACGTTTCTACTGAGTGCTGACTCCCGAAGGAGTCCCACAGCCCTGAGCTGACATCAACACCATCTTCTATAAACATACCGTGGAAAAATAACATGAACAAACAGCAGGAAAGGCTTGGTGGAGATCCTATTACAAACAAGATAGTTGTTGCTCCGGCACATTCCCCTTGAGGTGGGAAATCCCCATAGAAAGACCAGTCCGATGTCAAGGACATCGGACTTGCGTAATGATGGCAGACTCCAGGGAAGCTGGAACGACCAATCTGTGATTCTTTTCTTGTTTTCTCGCTAGCACAGATTTTAAGAGCACAACAGCAAACAGCCTCACAGGGAAGCATTTTACACCAGAAAAGCAATCAGCTTTTTACTCATTAGCTTATTAGTTCTATTAGTAACCCTTGCCGGCTCTGTCTGTGACAGAGGACATTGGAGAAGCCAAAAGAAAGGACCATCTTGCTCTGATTTAGCCCTCTAGAAGTTAAACATGGGCAGCTGCCTCTATCATCCCAAGGAGTAGACATCTTCAGAGGCCAATTTACCCCACCATAGCAGAGGTAGCACAAAATAGGCTGTGGACAGGGTAGAGGACACAGATGGTGGCTCAGACAGGGCACTCATTTGCTTGGTGGCTTGAAGAGGTTATTCCCACCTTCAGCAATCAAAGCTGAATTAAAGGATTAACGGGTTGCAAGTCAAGCTGTCCTGATTTTCAGGAGAGACATAGGCACCTGGAGCAGTTCAGGGTTCACTCTACTGTACTCACAAAAGACAAAGTACAGGGTGCTCATTTATCCAGCAGCCACGGTGCAATTTCTTCTGGTCACAGGTGACCGCTTAAAAATAAAAGAGGCAGGGGCGGAAAGGTAGGGAAGGGAAAAGCAGAGGATGTACCAAGGACAGACTCCTGTGTCAGGGACATTCCCCCCAGCTGGGGCACCTTGATGGAGAGTTGGGGGGCTGTGGTCAGCTCCTGCTGCAGCTCATGAACTGCTAGCATGCAGGGTCTTGGCATGAGGGGACAAGCCAGGGATCAGTATTCCAACCCAAACCTTGGACGTAATCATCTCCTGAAGGTTTTCAGTGGGGTGATGAGCCTGCTAAACTCCCTTTCCTGCATCTGCAATCTTCAGCAGCAGGGTGCGGAGCCAAGGAGCAAAGTCCAGCATCCCAGACACAAGACACAGCCCTCTTCTCCAGGAGCAGCAGCTCTTTCTACTCATATAGCTTGACATGGAGCTTTTTGAGCTCCAACACATGGCAAGATAGGTTCTCAGTTTGAGGAAAAAATCCCTTTTTCTTTTTTTGTCTTTAACTCTGCCCTTACCCAGTTCACAGCTGTGAAACTCTCACAGTCCTGTATCTGTTACTCAGAGACTAATGGTGACTTGGAAAGCAGACTTGCACATTGCTGGTAATGGCTTAGGCACTAATTCCTGGTGTTGATCCATTCAAAGGAAAATAATGCTTCCAGACTGGCTGAGGAATATCTGTAAAGGGACACGTCCTGCACCAACAGAAGGACAACGGCCCAAAGGTCTCTGAACACTACTTTGGGCCATAGGGGCTGTTGTGCAGAGGTATCATGGAAACCCTCTCCCTGGGGCTACCGTGCGTGGGAGAGCAAACATTACCCTCCAGAGGTGGTCTTCAGACTCTCCAAGGCAGGTGTAAAGCACTGCAGCTACATGAAAACCAGCAGAGGTCTTCCCTTCCTTGTCCTCTGACCTCACGTCTGTAATTTGTCCTAGGCCACTGTAAAGCCATCTGTACGTCTGTGGCTTCCCCTTTTTCTTCTTTCAATGCCAAACAGCCTGAAGTGCTCTAGTCTCTCTCTCCTGTGGCTCAGTCTTCTCTCTTAACTTCTTCCCAGCCTGGACCTGCATTCTCCTTATTCAGAAATAGCCTTTTCAAAGGTGGGGTCAACAGATGTGAAGAAGGGAAAGCTCCTTCTGGGATGGGGTGTCTCAGAAGACTGTTTGCAGCAGTGTCTATTCCATGATTCTCTGCTTCCCAGCCGGTTGAACTGCTGAGCCTCACTGGGCGAGTGTCTCACTTGGGCTGCCTTCAACATAGATCTTCTCTCCAACACGGGAAAGATGTCTACAGCCCACTCTGCTGCACAGCCGAAGCCAACAGTGGTAGCATGCACACCTCCGCCTGCTTTGATCAACGTTGCACAGAATCCACATTTCCCTCAGCCTTGTTTCCCAGAGAATGAGGTGTTTTCCTAAAGAGCAGCTCTCAGTTCCTCACAGCAACCCAGGGAGAGGCACCAAAGAATGTGTTGACCTTATCCAGCTTCATGTCTGGTAGGATAGGAGCCTTTCCAAGGTGTCCTGCCAGCTGCCCTGGGTCAGTGTATTGCAGAAGATACAGAGGATAACCGTGAGAAAGAACCATAAAGCAGTAAAGATAGAAATAAATGGCCCAGAGGAAGGTCATTCTCTTGGCCCACAGCAGAGAAAGGGATCCAAAGCCAAGGCAGCAGAGGTGAGGGGGGCACAAGTTGTAATACGTGGAACAAAGTTCAACCAAACTGTAGCATAATGAATCCCCTCTGTGCAAACAGCGGCTGCTTGCTCAGCAAACACACCTACAGCACCCCAGCTGCCGCAGCCTCGGCCAGGATTGTTAGAGGAGGGGGTGTTTTAACAGCTGCAAAAACCGGTATTTGGACCACTTGTGCAACTTCTGCATGTTGGGCGAGCGTACCTTCACGGGCAGCCCCAGTGCAGCCTCTTCTCCTCACTGAACCACCATCAGCAATCTTCAGAGGTCCAACCAAGAGTACCTTTCTCTGCTGGACGCAGGCGAGTCCCATTTACCAGTGGGACTTAAAACACCCACGTCCAAACCCACAGCACATAAGGAATTCCTCCACCTTCTTCATCTGCTTGGCTTTCTGTAGGACTATGTGCAGCAATCGTGCACTTGGTCCCTCCGGGAAAAACGTGCCCTCAGACCCCATAGGAAGAAAGAGAAGTGTTCCAGGCCCAGGAGCAAGATGAGAAAGGACATCAGAGACATCGGGACAGGAGGAAGAAATGAAGGCAGCCAAGGAGATTGTGCAGGGGCAGAGTGTCTGCGCTCAAGTGAGCGGGAAGGAAACAAGACCACTGTGCTCCTCTTCCTCACCATATCCCCAAGACTGCTGCATCCACCTCAATTTTCTCCTCTCCTCCCACCTCACAAGTCTACACAGAGCACCCGCTCCGGCTCTGGAGACCACAGCGTGGTGCTTTCAGTCCCCAGACACTATTGTATCTCTGATGAGTCACAGCTCTCCTCACACATAGACTCTGGACCTGAATCTGTCCCTCTGAACCTCCGACTCACCGCTGCCAATAAGAAATGGCAACGGCAGCCTTGGCCCGGCACGTAGTGCTGTTTGCACAGCCCTTACTCAAACACAATGGCCAGAGCCGGCTCTGCACGGGGAGCAGCTCCCCACCAGCAAGGCTGCGACCTCCCTCCCACCCTGACCTGCTGCCTGAGCAGGATTACAATGCTGCATTGTGTGTCTCCATCTCTGCCCCGGTGCTTGCAGGAACCTGCAGGCAGGTGTCCGCAGTTCAGCTGCGGAGGATGAAGGTTCACACCCTTTCTGTGACTCGCTCGGTCACTCCTCAGCTAACCCACAATGTCTCATGAGGCACTGACATCCAACTTAGTTTAATTATTGCAGATGTACATGATAATCAAGCATAAATCTCAAACAGGATTGTACAGTGAGGCTTTGCTGCTCTTGGAGAAGGCAGCAGTGACTTCAAGCCCTGAGTACCTTCTGTGTCATCGCTGGCCTGAAGGCAAGAAGTGATGGGAATGTGGTTTATCTACAGCCTCGGTGCCAGCTGAGCTGTGGCAGAACCAAGTAGAGAGTTTGGGAGCCCCAGCAGGAGCCAGACCTACAGCTGTTGCTCTAAGCTAATGCTCCCCATTTGCACCTCAAGCCATGAATAGAGGTTCAAAGGAGCACCGATCCACGCAAAAGCAGCATAAATAAATAAATGTATTCATAAATATATCCATGAATAAATAAATAGATCCATTAGCAGGCACTGGGTCTCCAAAAGGAGCAACTCCCCTTGTAGGAAAGCTTCAAGTCCAGAGTCCTCCTGGCCAAAGAGAGAAGTGTCAGACCCCTACCTTCTGCAAGCATTATGCGTGCAACACAGCAGGTTGTAGCAACAGGGCATCAGCTTTTCATTCATAGTCAAAGGTGTCACACACTTGCTCATGGAAGCTCCAGGGACCAGGCTAAGAATCATAGTATCATAGAATCATCAGGGTTGGAAGGGACCTTGAAGATCATCGAGTTCCAACCCCCCTGACATGGACAGGGACACCACCCACCAGAGAAGGTTGCCCAGAGCCCCATCCAACCTGGCCTTAAAAACTTCCAGGGATAGGGCTTCCACCGCCTCTCTGGGCAACCTGTTCCAGGGTCTCACCACCCTCATGGGGAAGAACTTCTTCCTAACATCCAATCTAAATCTCCCCTCCTCTAGTTTGGATCCATTCCCCCTTGTCCTATCACTCCCCAACATCCTAAAAAGTCCCTCCCCAACTTTCTTGTAGGCCCCCTTCAGATCCTGGAAGAGCACAAGGTCTCCTTGCAGCCTGCTCTTCTCCAGACTGAACAACCCCAGCTCTCTCAGCCTGTCTTCATAGAAGCTGGTGGGACTAGCAAAACTCAGATCTGAATGCTTTTCTGTGGGGATTTGACTTAAAAAGCCCTTTCTTCTTGGGATGAAGAGATCGGTGGCAAAGGAGCCAGTCCAGAACAGACCAACACATGCTGGTGGAAAAGCAACGGCGCAAAGTAAGGCCTCCTGTGAACTTCTCCAGCTCTTTCCAAAGCTGCAAATTATTTTTCTCGCCCTGAAAATATTTTGGACATGTCAACAGATTCCTCCATCACAAATGGGAAGAGAAAATACAAATCTCATGGCTTTTTTTTCCTACAAAAAGATAGCTCTGATCAGGAAATATTTTACTGTGCCTGTTCTCTGGGTAGCTACCTGCAATTTCCGTGCTGCTTTGATGACCCCTGCAGGGACAAGCAGTAAAAAATCCTGAGTTTTTAATCCCTTCCTTAAGTACAAGAGCAGTAGTGTAAACGTGGGCACTGCAGATTTTGTAGGGGACAGCTATCAAGGCCAGCCAGTCTCCCCTCCCTGGGTGAAGCAAAGATTTAACCCTCACAAAAAGCTCCTGGAATTTGAGGTCCTTTTGCAGAGAAGAATGACTGCTCTCAGTAACATGCAGCTGTGGTTCAGTATGAATGGAGGGACCAGATGCAGGCATCTGCTGCATGGAAATTGCTGCAGAAGAACCAAAATATGAGTGCATGGACATTGCTAACAGCATGGAGGGGTGCTGGCCATGTCTAAGGACATCTTATGAGGTTTTCCATCTTTTCCTTGCCTTTGACATACAGAACGCCCCCATCTTACCTGAAACTCCCAGATCTCTGGATAGATGTCTTCAGGCTCATGCTGGTACATAGCCACGTAGTCAGCACCTTTTTCCTTTCCCTGGAGGCACTCTTTCTTCTTCAAGTTCTTCAGGGACATTAGCACTAGTCCTCTTGTTCTCCTCCTTGATGATGGGGCTCCATGGGCAGATTCCCAGCAGATCCTACACAGCCTCACACAAGGACTAGCATTCTTGGTATATGAGGAGGCAGCTCTGTCTTGTGCACTTGTGTGCAGCAGGGACTTGGAGAGAGCAGAGCAACCTCTCACATCCCATCTCCCAGACATGAAGAGAAGATAGAAAAATCTGATTTAACTGTTGACACCTCCAACATTAGCTGATCATGATACACACAGTAATTATCATAGAATCACAGAATCATAGAATGGCTTGAGTTGGAAGGGACCTTAAAGATCACCTTGTTCCAACCCCCCTACCATTGGCAAGGACACCTCCTACTGGACCAGGTTGCTCAGAGCCTCATCCAGCCTCACCTTAAACACTTCCAGAGATGAGGATCCCACAGCTTCTCTGGGCAACCCCTTCCAGTGTCTCGCCACCCTCAGAGTAAAGAACTTCTTCCTAATGTCTGATCTAAATCTCCCCTGCTCTAGGTTATAACCATTGCCCCTTGTCCTATCCCCACAGGCCCTTATAAAAAGTCCCTCCCCTGCTTTCTTGTAAACACCTTCAGGTACTGGAAGGCTGCTATTATTATTACTATTATTATTACTATTGTTTTTATTATTACATTCCATCATGGCTGCAAGTATCCCTAGTATGAACTGAACCAATGTTTTGAGAGGTCTCAGACAAAAGGCTGTTAAACAAATATCAAACGGCACACACCCTGCTGGAATGTCCTCCTTGCATAGCTCTCACTGGAATGCTCTGTAGTGTCTCTCCACTGATGCAAGCACCCGCCACCACTGTCAGCATTGTCCTTCTGATCTCATCACCAGGGGCGGGAGGTAGGACTCTGGTTCTGGCAGCACCCTACAAAGACATCTCAGTCAGCAGGACAGGTACACAAAGGATACTCCCTTTGGGGACTCAGCAGAGCAGCCCATCTTGGCCATCATCCTCAGATGATGACCCTCACAGCTTCCCTCCATTCCCCTCAGTGAGAGGTGGGGTCAGGGTAACTCACACATCTCCACACATTTCTGAGGCAGCCGTTTAGTCCACACATGTCAATGCTGTAGCTTTCCTAGAAATCATAAAACCTCTCCAAGATTTCAATACCTTTTGAGGTTTTTTTTTCATCACGTGAGCCACCAACATTTATCTGGGTGCCCTGTCATGCTTTCTATAAATAGGAGGTGGCATCAGACTATGAGGTCCCCACCCTGTTTGCCTGCTGATTTGTTTCAAAAGGCATTTGCTCTGTAAATGCCTGCTCCACCTAGTTTCCCTTGGTCAACATGGCTTTGCTAGCCAGGCTTCATCTGAAAACCATTTCCACTATTTTGTTGTAGGTACCAGGCACTATCTGAGGCAGAGCCAGGGCTGGACCCAGCATTTACCCACTCCTCCAGTCCTGCACAGGACTCCCACTGGCCATGGAGCATCCTAAAGACATCTTTGGTCGCCTCCAGGTCAAATACAACTTCCTGAACTCAGCAGCAGCCTCCTTTCCCGCTCTGCTCAGTACTGCTGGGTCCAGCTCTGGGCTTCCCAGTGCAAGAGAGAGATGCACTTACTGGAATCAGTCCAGTACAAGGCCATGAAGGCGATGAAAGGTCTGAAGCATCCTTCATACAAGGAGAGGCTGAGAGAGCTGTGCCTGTTCAGCCCGGCAAACAGTAGTCTCAGGGGGCCCTCATAGGCATGTTTAAACATCTAATGCCAGGGAATGAAGATAAGGGAGCCAGGCTGTTCTCAGTGGTGCCCAGTGACAGGACAAGAGGCAATGGGAGCAAACTGAAACACATGGAATTAACCTGCAGGAGCTGCCTCTTCCACCTCTGCTGAGAGCCCATAGCACCTCATGGATGAGATATCCACATTCATAGCTGCTTCCAGACACCTACAGACAGACCAGCAAGTCCTCCCAGTACCATGTAACCTGGTGTGTTTTGAGAAGAAGACATGGACAGTCATCAGGAATCGTTTAGAAGATCCTGAATCCTACAAGGCCCTGAGGGATCTGGTCTAATGGCCAAGCCATCCTAGAAGACACAAATCTTTCAGCACCCAAGTGCTGCCGGTGCTGCAGGCTTCAGAGGCTTCCAGACAAAGCCCAGGTTTGTGAGGGATCACTCTAATCTCTCAGAGGTCTCTGGCAAGGAAACAAAACCAACCGAAGAGAAATGGCAAAGCCTGTTCCCAAGGTGAGTGGAAATGTATTTGGTTGTTCAAAGGCTTCTGATAAGGTGACCGAGATTAAAGAACAAGTAAGTGGATGGTTAGGGCCAAAGTCCCGACGCAAACCAAAGAGCCTACAGCCAGAAGCAACGACGCGCTTCTCGCCTAAACCTGAGCACATCCAGATGTTCTTTGGCCTTAGGAGTTGTGCCTGGTGCTGGAACAGGCTCTGTCTCCTCCCGTCTCGGACAAGGTCCTCATGGCAGCAGGGATCCCAAACAGCCCAGCGGCACCGGTCCTGCTCTCAGCTCTCTCCACGCTTTGCTCTCAACTTCTCAGCCAGATGCATTTGCTCTTCTTGGCCCTGAGCATTCTTCCAGAGGGAGCTGGTGTTGGTGGGAACGTCACCGCAGAGAAGGTCGACGTCCATGTCCATGGGGAGCTGCTGAAGTTAATAGGAACTAATCAAATGGGCACACCTCACTCACTCTGCAAAGTGTAAAATCAACTAAATATCCATTTAGGCAGGCTCTAATGGACCAGTAGCTGCCCAGCAGCGGAAAGGGAGGCCCAGAGTATGATAGATTTCAAAATGACTTGGAAAGCATACTTGCACGTTGCTGATAACGCCATCAACTGGATTCCCCAGGAAAAGTCATCTAGAAATTATCATGGGTCTTTTCATGAATAGGTCTGTCTGGAAACTGGTTTGAAAAGCAAACAGAAAAGCTGCACAAAGAGTTTGCTGGGAGTGGGTGGAAAGCTCGTCCCTCTCCGAAGTTTCTCCCCGTTGGCGGTTTTGCAGGAGTGATTATCGACCTAGGAAATTTAGGAAATTCTGAACGTAAGTCCTTGCTTAAGCAAAACACCCCACTCCACAAAAAAAAAAAAAAAAAAGACAAAGAAGTAAAAATGAGGGGGAAAAAAATGATGAAGTGAGGTGAGCAGGGATAGCCCTGTCAGCCTCAGCAGAATGCAAGATTCGGCCGTGTTCCCCTCTCTTGCTCAGATCAGAACAACAAATTGCGGCTTTGCTTCAAGGTACGTTTTTATGCACCAGCTCAGGTTGTACTTTTGTGCCTGTAAAAGGCAGATCCCCAGAGAGCCTTTCCTCCTATGAGGGTCACACTCAGCAGCAAGCACCTGGGGCAGTTCCGCAGCACCAGGACAGTCCTCCCAAGTGTACAAAAGTTAGAAGTCCATTAGGTCACCCTAGCAGGACCTGGCTGCCCAGTGAGCAGAGACAGAGCCCAACTCCTCATACAAAGGCATCTTTCACTTCTCAAGAGACACAGCTGCAAAAGCCACATTTGCCCACCCATATCCAGACCCCCTGCTCCAGCATCTGCAGGAGAAAAGAGACCATTTCAGAGGACTGCCATCTCCACCAAGGCCCTCAGACACTGAGCCACAAGCAAAGCCCCATCCTGCCAGGTCACGCTCCAAAACAGCCTCTCCTGGACGCAGTTGCAAAGTAACAGAAGCAGTCCAAGAGAGCTGCTGACGTCCTGCAGATGTGGTCTCCGACACAAGCAGCATACAGGCAGATGAGAACATAACTCTGTGCTTCACGTCACCAGATCTCAGTGGGCACAGGCAGCTTTGCCTTTTGAATTTCTCTTCCACAAATGCATCAAGTCACGCCCAAGAAAGAGGCTGCGAGACAGCAAGCAGGAACACAAGAGACCCTGACCAGGATTCCATACTCAAACTGGACCTCCCATGAGGTCCCCACGGACAAATAGGCTTTTCCTTAAGGAAACCAGTGAGCTGAGCAGTGGAAAACCTACAAGTGCCAACTGAGCAAAAGGAAACAAAGAGGAGCAAGATCAAGCCTGTCTGGGACACCCTCACCTTGATGAGCCTCTGGATACTCCCAGGCAAGGGTGCCCTGCAGCAATAGGATGTCCACCAAGGTCTCAGAATCATAGAATGATTTGGGTTGGAAGGGACCTTTTAAAGGTCATCTAGTCCAATCCCCCTGCAGTGAGCAGGGACATCTTTGAATGAGAACAGGTTGCTCAGAGCCTCATCCAATCTGACCTGAAATGTTTCCAGCAATGAGGCTTCTATCACCTCTCTGGGCAACCTGTGCCAGTGTTTCACCACACTCATCGTAAAAAAATTCTTCCTTATATCTAGTCTAAATCTCCCCTCCATTAGTTTAAAACCATTACCCCTTATCCTATTGCAACAGGTCCTGCTAAAAAGATTGTCTCAAATTTTCTTATAGGCCCCCTTTAAGTACTGAAAGGCTACAATAAGGTCTCCTCTGAGCCTTCTCTTCTGCAGGCTGAACAGCCCCAAGTCTCTCAGCCTTTCTTCACAGGAAAGGTGTTCCATCCCTCTGATTATTTTTGTGGCCTCCTCTGGACCTACTCCAATAGGTTCAAGTCTTTCTTGTGCTGAGGACTTCAGAGCTGGACACAGTACTCCAGGTGAGGTCTGTGCCTGGAGGATGCCAACAGTCACCTCAGCCACCTACCCCACATCACCGTGGCCCCCCAAGAAGGCTTATCCACCTCCAGTCGCACGGGGCATGGCTGTGCAGAGAGGAGGAGAGGTGAGAAGCACCAATCCTCAGTCCCAACAGCAGAAAGGGGTTTAATCCCTGCGAAGGTCAAGCTCACTCATGGCTCTAACCCGGCCTCAGACTCCCAGATAAGTTGCTAGTCTGGGTAAAATAGCTGGAGCACAGGATGGGTGGAGAATGCGACAGCACCACAGGAAACTTGTGGTTTTGATGAGGTCGACAGGGAGAGGCAGTGCCTGCCTGTGCCAAGGTGAGGGGAATGGCTGCCTCCCTGCCTTCGAGGGAGGAGGGAGGAAGCTGGGCCCTTTTGTCCCCAGAGAAAGCCAAGGTCTGGGCTGGAAGTGAGTTATCTGCCTGATATGCATTTCCTGAGACCCATGGGTGAAGGGAAAGCGTGAATTGCCAGGGCCCTCTCCACTGTGCCGGGGGGCAGGTGGGGAGCCTGTTCCTTCAGAATGGGTGTTGCACAGCCTGAGCCACTGGTCCTCACAGCACATGTCCCAGCCATGCATCCTCCATCTCCACCACCAGCCTAGGTGTCTGGTGCCCAAATAGGGGAAGCGTGCAGTCCTGCTACCTGGGCTTAGGGCCCCTGTTCACACAAAGTCATGGCTGTGTCTTGCTGATGCTGCGCAGGATGTTGGGATGAGCCTCTAAGAGGAAGGATGTGAAGCAAAAGCTACCGAAGAGGGAAGAGACCCTTGTCAAAGGACTGGTTGTGGACCTCCATCATGGAGGGCAGCCTCTCGGTCCTCCTTTGTGTTGTCTTACGTTATCCACTAGCCAGCAAGAAGCAAACCCAGTGACCAGTTTTCTTCTGGTACTAGAGAACAGTTGGTTTCCTAGCAGGGCTGTCCTGTTGCTGGTCATTCTGGCACAGCACAAGCTGTTGATAGGAGCTGAGGACTTTGCTAGCTTGGAGAAACGTGGGAGGCCGGTCTGAAGATGACAGATTCGAGACATCAGTACGTTAAGCAGTGCCTGGAGCTACAGGTAGTTAAACATTATGCCTGGAGCAGGGAGTAGTGTGAGGAGAAGCAAAGGCAGGAGGTGAGGATTGCCATAACCCCAGCCCAGGGCGGACAGAGCCAGGCTGCACGAGAGAGGATGAGCTCCATGACATGCAGGTGTGACCCAGCCTGCAGAGCAGCACCGACCTAAACACTGCGTCGACACGGGGATTACCAGAGCTAAACACTCATGACCAAACCACCTCTGTCTTCAGCTTTGTCAAAAAGTAAAAGTGGGACGTGAGAAGGAAGAAGAAGGAACAACCACAAATCGCAGAGCAGGATAGGGGGGATCCAAGTGGACCATCAACAAACACAGATGAAACCAAGGAGTAAGGCAGGGACACAGACACCGCGGTGTCCACAAGCACCCAGCCAGCCTGCCCACCATTTTACATACCATGGCAGCCGTTCGCAGAAGGCAGCTTGCTGCCAGCAGCCCTTGAGGTCGTGGCCAAGTAAATGTGTCACTCACCAGAGAAGAGCCGGTCACACCCTGGGGCAGGCCATGGAGAACAGGGCACCGAGTGGGAAGGTCCACCATGGGTTCTCCATCCCAGGCGCCCCCCCCCAGGGAGGGGCCACCGGCTGCAGGCACACAAGCCAGGCTCCGGGTGTTTGCTTTCCAGTCTCCCAGTCCGACGATAACCACCCGCTCCCCGGCCAAGGCTCCAGCTCACCATGCTGAAAGTCAGAAGGTATTTGATCACGTAAGTGCATTTGTTATTTGTTTGAGTAAAATATTCTTTCCTGAAGTAAAGTTCTATTTATATCATACCCAGAGGTCGCGTTCTTGTAGGTTGCTTTGTTCCGTGTGGAGAAATGCTTGGAGATTGAAGTGTTGATGGGAATGGGCAGAGGAGCTCTTCTGCTCCGCATCGATGCGGGGAGGTCTGGCTTGATGGGGGTCTCTCTTCTAGTGAAGCTCCAAGGGCAGCACAGCTCCAGCGTGTGCTAGGCAAGAAAACAGTGTCGTCTTTTAAGGCCTGATACAGCAAAGGAAGAAGAATTGGTGAGGCAAGTAAGATGCTGATAGCTCCCTGCCTCGTCCTGGGTGAGGGCTCACCGCTTTCACCTCTGCACCTTCACCTGCAAAGCAGATGCGGAGCAGAAACGCGGCTCTGGGCAAGTCTTTTACACGGCTAACCAAGTGAATACCCCTAAGGTGAGGTGCGTTCTTCCACGGCCTCGGTTTTGGTAAAAGATGACCGAGGAGCAGAGAAGGGCAAGGCTTGACTTTGCAGCAGTGCCTTTTTGGCCGAGGGAGAGCATTTCGAGGCAGGACAGCCTTTCCACACGCGCCTGCAGCATCTGGGGCGTTGCACGCTGCTGCTGCTGCTGCACACCGAGCTGCGGTGCCAGGGGGATCGGGGGCTTTCAAGGGTAGGTTGGGCACCGGCCCAGGCAGGCAGTGCTACCTTATCTTCTCCTGAGTGTCCTGCAGACCGTTGTCCCCTGTTTTCTCATTTATTGGGAGGCTCCCGTGGCTAGTCAGAGGAAACAGGCTACCGCTACCGTACACGTTGTGTATGTTAACTCCCTGCGTAACGTCGCTCGCCGCCCGGAGCGTATCTGACCGCAGCAAAGCAATAAAGTCATTTTCTGGCCAGTGAGCTCAGCCTCGGCACCTCCCGCAGCACCCAGCAGTCGGCTGAGGCTCTGCACCACTCAGCAAGCGCCAGCCAAACGCAGACCCATCCCGACTGATGGATTTATTTTTGTGGTGGGCAGGGATGGGGCAAAGGTTGGAGGGAAGCAAGTCATCCTCTCTGCTTCAAGCCGAGCGGAATAAAAACGGAGGGGAAATCTGCAGCACTGCTGTGATTAAGCAGCGCCCCACGCCCCACCTCCCCTGCCTGCAGCAGGCAATGAGACGTAGCTGTGGACATCATCCCTTGCAAATAAATGTCCAAAAAGATTTAAATTCCTTGAGCCAGCACAAGAGGATTCAACTGCTGTGGCTCTGCTGTTGAGCCCTTGCGACCAAAGGCGGCTTTGGGGTGCTGCATCCATCTTTGCACCCTGCTTTGTCAGTTTTGGAGGTGACAGCTCACAGGCTCTGGTGTCCGTGGGCTCTTCAGCTACAGCCTGCCTGCAGCCAGAGGCGTTTCCAAAGACTGGGAAGGATGCTCTCACAGCCCAACCCTCCCTGCAGGCTAATATGTTGACAGCCACCAGCTCCAAATGCATCTTGGATACCTTCCTGGTGCTTTGATGTCATGTATTTAACACTGCCTCAAGACACCCACAGCCCTGAGCTCATCCTGGCATCTTAAACTGAGAGAAGGCTACGAAGGAGTTACCCATGGAAAGCAGTCGAGCCTTTTGAAAGCTTTTTATCCAGCTACAAATCATCCAGCTTCCAAGACAAAGGATTCTAATGCTACACACGCCATTTTATCCTGTTTTTTTTTGCCTTTAGGGCAACTTCTTGGCATCTTCAGTGCAAACTTCAGTTCTGCCACAGCTCTCCCTTTCTCAGTTCACCCTCCTTGATACATGTGTCCCACCAAAGCCATCCTGGAGGAAAGGCTCTGGCTTTACGCTAGCCTGACCAGATCCAAGCAGCCTGCAACACGTTGTGCGTTCTCAACTGGTTGTTTAACCAAGACACCAATCACCTAAAAAGAGGCAGCAGGCTAGCAACCATGGGACTTGGATCTTTCACAGATTCTGTACAATTTGAAAGTTTAGTACTGACCAGGGACCTCTGTAGAAGCAAGTCCAGAATTATATTTGTACAAGATACAGATACCGTAGGCAGCACCTTCTGCTACTCTCTCAGGACCACTTGCTGAGGAAGTGTTGCATCATTCTGCCTTCACTACTGGGTGCTCATGCAGATCTCCTCAAAGAGATAGTTTGAGTATATCACTACATATCACAGGTAGTTTAGCTGTTCATTCCCTTCTTGCTGCTTTTCTTAGGCTGGCCCCACAGACAAACTTATCAGCAGCTGTGCAGTGAGCGATGGGACAGTTGGATCAAGTCTCCAACGAGATCTGCCCAGCAGCACCACTTCATCCTGGAGCAACTCCTCCTTCACTGCCTTCTCCCTCTTTGGTCTCTCTGGCCATCAGGGATCTTCCACACAGGAGTGTTTCAACAAGCCTTGCCTTGTAGCAGTTCTAGGGCAGCCCTAAGTCTCCACTTCAACCTTCTCCCCTCTCCACGTCCCGGCGTTTTAAGCTCTGTTTAAGCATCTGGCATTTTTCTGATTCGTTGCTTATCAGACTCATTAATCTTTGACAGCACAAGGCTCTCCTGGTGCTGCACACACAGCCAGGCAGCGAGCCACGCACACGTTCTCCAGCTGCCTGTCTCTCCCGTGAGCTTGGCAGTCTGTGACTTGAATGGAAAACGAGCACGGATACCTCCAGGTTGCCATCAGGTCTTGGGGATGCTGTAATGATGCGCCTTTGGAATCCTCAGTAGCACTGTCATGACCTAAGACCTCCCAGCCTTTACAGTCCCAAGCACTTTAGACATAAAAAATCTCCTAGGAGGAGCTTAGTGTTTCAACTCAGTACATGATATCACTGAGAGCAGGGTAGAACCGTACTCGTGCGCATCCACACTGACGTGCAACGACTGGAAATGGTGCTGTAATAAGCAAACCAGTCAGTGGTAACAGTCAATGACTTTTCTGGAACAAATCCAGTTTTTTTCAAGAGCAAACACAAACTCCTGACCAACCAACGCCAACGGGATGCACAAGACCACTTCAGGTAGCCCATGTTTGCATCAGTGCTAGTTCATCAAGTTAGTGCTTCTCCCACATGTCACAAGACTGCCTGGAGTAGGAGATAAAGCACCACGAAGCTGAAGAAGCTCTGAGTCGAGCAAGTCTGTGCAGTCCCAAGCCCACTGTCTTGCTTCAAAACTGACCACCGAAGGCAGCAAGCAACATCAACAAACACAGATCAGCTGTTGGAATGTGGCTTCCAAGCAGGCTCGGCACAAATTTCTGCTTTCATTAATTCCTCCTACATAGATCCTTCCGTTTGATGCTTGGCAAAGCAGCCTGTGCCTGTTCCCTCCCTCTGAGAAGGGGAGAGCAGACATCTGGGGCTTGCAGGACAGACCCCCACCCAAGGAGGAGCCCACAACAGAGCACTTAACCAGATTCTCGGTACAATCACCTCCTGTCAGGCAGCAGTAGGTTCCCTAAGTAGAAACCAGCCGAAATTAAATGCAAACTAACCCCTTCTTTTTTCTTTTCCAGGAAACTCAGTCTCCTTGACTGCTCCTTTTAAGATTAAGACTAAAGTTAAGACTACGATCGAGCTCCACCAGGGTTTGCAGCAAGCCCTACAAACAGCACAAGTCCCGTGGCAATGTTTTTCACAGCCTGAATGTTCGCTCACACAACCAAAAACCCTACAGCCTAGTGCTGTTGACTTGAAGAAAGCATGCTGCCGTCATAGGCTTGCCAAAAACCAGACGAAAAGTCAGGTCGGACACCAGAGAGACAAGGCCCCCTAGGGCAGCATCCAAATTGCAGCCACAGCTGGAGCCTGTGCAGGTGGCAACCACCTCCAAGGAGAGGTGTGGTGAGGAGAGGAGAGCAGGGAAAACAAAGCTTTATTGTCTTTGTTTATAAAGATAGGGTCCTGATATTTCTAGGGCAGGCAGGGCAGGGAAAATGCAAGCAGTGCCTGGTCCTGCTGCCAAAGTGGGAGCTCAGGCAGCGTTGGAAAGTCGCTCCTGAACAGCCAAGGGACTTTGTGGTTATCACTATTTACCTTTCGGTGTGATATTCGTATCCCAGCTGGAAAATTCCACTACGCCGCTTGAGCGCGGCCTCTGAGGTTCACTGGTTATTGCTGTCTCTGTGCCTCTTCCACCCATTAAAACACGACTTTACCCTAAAAAAAAAAAGTAAAAAAGTCTCAAGGTGTCTTTGCCACCTGCCTCACATGCACATTTCCTGCCTCCTAATGGTCTGAAATGTCTGCTTCCTTGCAGGAAATTGAAAGCAATATACAGGTGCCAGCCAGGTCGGCTCTGGGTCTTCTTCAGCCTCCTCATCCTCCTCTTGTTCACGCTTCAAGTTGTGGAGAAGTTGAAGCCTCCCAAGTAGGTCTCAAGCAGGATTGCAAACCTGCGCCTCACCCTCCAGCCTTTTGCTGACCACTGAGGTGGACTTAAAAATGCCCTTCTGAAAACCACCCAATAGTGTTTTCTTCAGATAGCAAAGAAAAATCCAGGTGGCAGAGGACCCATCTGGGGCTCTCACGTTCAACCCCTACACCCTGGCCAGAGCTGAGCTTGCTCTGGGTTCAAACCAGCCTGCTCTGTATTGTTTTTTCCTGGCTGGCCTCCAAACCCTACAGCCCTTGAATGTCCTCCCAATCTGGGGTCATCTGCAAACTTTCCTCCAGCTTCTCCAGGCCCCCTGCTCTTCTCTTTGCTTGTCTCCTCTTGCTTTGCCCCCTTTCCACCAGCCCACCACGCTCCAGCAGGACAGGGGCATTAGCACATCACTACTGACTTCTCGTTTTATTTTTTTCACCCACTTTGACCTCCCAGGGGAAGTGGTCACATCCTACACCCACCAGCAATGTCACCCACCCCAAGAAATATGGGGAACTGTCCTTTGGGGTGTCTGCAGGGGGGTTTCATTGGGCTGTGGAGGAGGTGCCTTCTTTGCACCTTCCTTCCATCCTCCGCAGCTGAGCCTCAGATCCTCCCTGTTACAGAAACTGCCGGTGCGAGCTGGAGCGTGCCCTGCGGCAGACCACGGACCGCGGCCAGAAGCGGCTCGGCTATGCCCTTCAGACCCCTGACCCACTGTGGGAGGACGATTCCCCACACTGGCGGAGGAAAGGCACGCCAGACCCCACTTCAACTGAGAGCATGCAGGACGTTTTTCAGATGCATCTGTACTTCAGCCAGGAGACCCCGCTGGAAAGCAGCCCAGGCAGCCAAGAGGAGGACTGGACGTGGCAGCCTGTGGAGAGCAGCAAGAAGGTGAAAGCCCCCTTCTCATCCATGGGGCTGAGATCCCAGCTTCCTGGCCTGAGAAAAGCAACCAGAGAGGGTCCTCCTTCAAGTCCTCCTGGGAGGATTTCTGGAGTTTGGGGAGATGCTGATGCTGTCACCAGCAAGTTCATTATCTTTGCAAACAGGATGAGCACAGAAGAGCACAGAATGTCACCACCTGAACTCACACGGGTGGTGGTTCAGAGCCAGTCTCAGCCTCAAGCAATGGCTTCTCCTCAGCATCCGTGGGACAGCTCACTTAAACACACTGTGCCAAATTCAGCCCAACCTCCACAGGCAGAGGACTTTTACAAGACAGACCTGGAGAGGGAATTTTTCCCAAGCTGGAGAGAAGTCTCTAAGGTTGAGGAGGTGACACATGGAGAAGGCCAGCAGGCCAGAGGGGCCTCCTCTCAAGAGGAGGTGTGCGAACCCAAGAGGGACATTGTGTTTCTGAAAGTCCACAAGAGCGCCAGCAGCACCGTCATGAACATCCTCTTCCGCTTTGGCGAGACGCACAACCTCACCTTCGCCTTCCCTATCGGGGGCGGCAACCAGCTCTTCTACCCCCACCACTTCTTGGCCAAGTTTGTGCAGGGCTTCTCCCCTAGGAACCCTCGGCAGTTCAACATCCTCTGCCATCACATGCGATTCCTGCAGCCAGAGGTACGGACAAAACCGTGATGCCTCAGGAGGGGCAAATGGGGGAGGGAAAGAGGGGGTTTGCAGGGTGTGAGGTGAGACAGGATCGCCCCCAGCTACCTTGCATGTTATGGGCATCATCTGGGAGCTTCTGTAAACAGATGAGACAAACCAGGTGACGGTGTCTGTAGCAGTCAGTAGCTATCATCTCATTCTTGTCTGGTGGGTCCTTGGAGATGTCTTGCTCTCTGGGCAGGCGCAGAAGGTACCAGCTGCAAGAGGCGAACACCTTCAGTGCAGGAGCTCAGGTCAGTCATGCTCAGCACCCACTCTTTTAGAGGCCACTCGAGGACATGCAGATCTGGGGAAAGGCAAGGAGATAGGACGTACCTCAAGCCCAGACAGGCCACCCAGCTCTAGCAGCATGTAGCCGGGAGCTTTGGTCACCGCTCTCCCTGGGTACCTCTTCTGGGGCTCCCCACAGCTGACACAAATGCTCCTCTGATGAGTTGCATCCCCAAATCCTCCCTAGCACCACCATCCCCAACCCTAGTGAGTGTTTCTGCTTCCCAGCAGAGCACAGAATCGCAAGCAAGCAGGTCCAATCTCCCTACCCCACCTTTAAAACCTCCTTTTTCACCTCTACAGGTGCAGAAAGTGGTGTCCCGCTCAGCCATCTACTTCTCCATCCTGAGGAACCCTGTGCAGCTCATGGAGTCCTCTTTCATGTACTACAAGGCCGCGTCAGCTTTCTCCCGCGCTCACAGCCTGGAGGAGTTCCTCAACCAGCCCTACCTCTACTACAACCCTGCAAACGGGGACAGCCACTATGCCAGGAACCTCATGACATTTGACTTTGGCTTCAACCCCAATGGAGAGGTCTCTGCTAAGCGGGTGCAACTCATGGTGGAGGCCATCGAAGCGTCCTTTGACTTGCTCCTCATCTCCGAATACTTCGACGAGTCCATGGTGCTGCTGAAGGAGATGCTGTGCTGGGACCTGGACAGCGTCGTCTCCTTCCCGCTCAACAGCAGAGACAGAAGCACCAAGTCCCCCCTCCCAGAGACCATCGTGGAGAAGATAAAAAACTGGAACAGGCTGGACTGGGAAATCTACACCCACTTCAACAGGACCTTCTGGGAAAGGATCGACCGAGACATCGGCAGGGAGCGGATGCAGCAGGAAGTAAAGGCGCTTCGGGAGAGGCGGGCAGAGCTGGCGAGGACCTGCCTGCAAGGGACGGGCAGCGTGGCCCCAAAAGACATCAAGGACTCTTCCCTGCGGCCGCTGCAGCACGGCAGCGCCAAGATCCTGGGCTATAACCTCAAGCAGGGCTTGGACAAGGAGACGGAGCGCATGTGCCGGCGGCTGGTGACCCCAGAGCTGCAGTACAGCAGCGCTCTCTACAAGAAGCAGTTTGCACCCAAGCACCGCCAGATCCACCAGCTCGCTCCCTCTCAGCAGGGCACTGCCCCACATCACAGGCTGGAGGGCACCCAAAACTGAGCTTCCTTGTCCCCTTCGGGCATCGTTCTCCGGTTGCCTTTGCTGAGGACGGGCAGGAGCTTGGCTCCTGGGTTCAGGGGCCACTTCTGCCCCACTGGCAACTGGAACACTGCTGCCCATAAGAGCCTCTGGTCACCTCTGTCTGCAGGACTGCACAAGCTCTTGGGTGCTACATGCTGCTGTTCCTGCAGAGCAGGACAAGCTTCAATGGGAGGGTCTCAGGGGCTGAACACAACACGGCTCTTTCAGGCTAAGTCCTGCAAACAGGGCAAAACCCCTGACCGGTGGCCAAAGCCTTGGAGGAGGCAATCCAGGGCTTTGGGTCAGGTAGCACCAACTCCAGCAGAGAGGAGCGGAACCAGGAGGGCAGCCCAAGTCCTCGGCCCCACACCAAAGACAGCACAGGGCCAAGCTGTAAATAAGAGTTGCAGAGCTTGATCTACAACTTGCCAACCAGTCTGTCCCTCCAGCTACAACTCTCCTTCACTCCACTTGAATGCTACTGGGCTGGAAAAGCAGCCTCTTAATTAAAAAGAACAATTTTCACTGTCATTCCTGTTAAGTTCCTCTTAATTGCATCAGTCTGCTCAGTAGATAGTCTCCCCAACAGCCTAAGAAAAAAAGACTTCAAACATCTGAAAATGTGCTGGGAGGAATTTAAAAAAAAAAAAAAAAAAATCTACTTTTTCCTTAACTCCGTGGTTAAACACTGCCCTCAGATGCTGCATTTATAGGATCAGCATCCTACCCAGCCCTGACAGTGACACCATGGTGTCAGACTGCATCCAGGAGACATCTCTTGAGCGTCTCTGCAGCCAAACATCCCTACCCGCTGCTTGAAGTGGCTGTAGGAATATTCTGTGCTCTGCCTGGGGAAAAAAACACCACAAGAATGGGTTGTGGTGGGGTAGTCCACCTGACTTTTCACATCCTACACTTCTTTGCAGAGCCAGCAAAACAGGTGGGATAAACAGAACCCCCTATCCCAGGATTTTGAGCACAATTTCCTTGCCCGAAGGAGTTCTGAAAAAAAATTGCCAGGGGAATCTGAGTATCGTGGGCTCTTCCTTGGCGAACCACACAGAGCCTCAAAGGTTTCGATTTCCACCTGAACGTGCTCCAGCTCCTGCTCACAGTTGAACCAAGATAAAAGCCAGACCCTGTTCCCACTGCTTTTCCTCAGAAGGGACTGAGCAACGCCGAGCATCAGGCATGATGCAGGGGCATTGTTTTTGGGGTGTTTTTTGTGTAGTTTTGGGGGCACTGTTTGTTCCATAAAGTTTCATCTCTGAGGCATGTCCACGTATCACTGCGTTGGTCCCTTCCCTCATTTCTCCTGTCGGGACATGGTGTGGTGTCATGATTTGCAGAGCTCCAGCTCCCCTGGGTGGTTTCCAGTTCACCCCAGACAGCAATCCTGCACGGGAGCAAGGGAGGTGGGTGGTGCCCTTGTTCTTCATGAAGAGACCCATTGGGATGCAGCACAAGTGGGGTGTCCTGGCCCCTGCACTGCCTGGAGGGAGCCTCATTCACCCAGCAAGTGTTTCTACCCAGGTTAGCCCCCCTTCCAGAGCAAGCAGCGGACAGGGCAGAGTTGGTTTGGACATGTCGGTGGTATCTCCCATTTTCAGGAATCAGATGGGCTGATCTCCCACCGCAGAGCTCAAAGGAATGTCGTCACTCACCCAAATGCTAATCACAATTTTTATTTTTATTATTATTTCCACAAACTGTAATTTCATTTTTAGGAATATTTCAGGTAGACACAGAGAGGACCCTGGGGGTGGACTTGTTCACCCACACTGGCTGTGTACTGGCTGGCTGGCTCTCATTTCTTTTAACCACAGACACCTTGTGCACCATTTTCTTGACACCTTACAGCACACAAAACCCATCCACAGAGGAACAGGGTCTCCCGTGGCCAGTGACCTCCCTTGCCCTGGAGCATTTTTAATTCCTCTCCATGAACTGCCAGGTTCAGACTGTGCAATTCAAGGACCTCGGTTTAACTCAAAGAACAACACATTTTTGACCAATATCCATTTAGCAACTCGAAACACCAAAGCCTGCTTCCTCCTCATCCCAAGTTTCCAAGGCAGTTACTGGTTTTATGCTTTGCTTTTATGGCTGCAAGAGACCCAGTCAGATTAATTTCAAGCACTGCATGATGCAACAACCTAGGAGTTGCTCAAGTCTACCCACCACTAAGTCCTGATCTTCTGTAAGCTTCCTGGCAATAGAAGACAGTTATGCAAAAGTGCTAGGGTTTTTTTTTCCCCCCACTGAGCCAGGGATGCAGGCTTGAAACATTTTGGGCTCTCCAGGGAGTCTTTCAAAGCCATTCACAAAGGAGCTCAGGGACTCAGACATCCTACAAGGCCAGCTTAGCCGATTCCTTTGCAATGCTTTACAAAAAAAAAAAATAAAAAATCTCACCCTGTGGTAAGGACCGAACAGGCAGGACAGATGCTAGGTGGGATAAGCAGGAAAATCCTCCACGCTGGGAAACCTGGGAGAGGGGCTCTAGGGACCTCCTTGGCCCCCACCTACAGCTCAGGCACGAGCTTCCGTTCTGCTCTTCTCCCCTTTTCTCTTCCACCACAGTTTGTGACTCTCCACATGTGCCACCACCCTTGTCTTGGGTATCTTGTATTTGCTTTTCTGCCTGTAAAGGAGGTTTTTCTGGAAGAGTCGTGGGATGTTTCCTTGGTACAGCAAGAGGACAGACAGCATCCCTGAAATGAGAACACAGAACCCTTCCATGTGAATTTCACGTCCTTGCCACAACCTTCACCTTGACCAAAAAGTAGCTCAGCACCACTGAAGACCCCACTGACAGCTGAAAGACACTTATTACTTTTAGGAGAATTTAACCATTGTGCCCTTAATGTAATGACCAAGGCTCGTTTTGACTCAAAAGGGCCACGAGCAGCACCAGGAGTCTTCTGTCCCCACTCTCTGCATTCAAAGCAGCACGTATCCAGCTCCCCACGGTCATCTTGAAGCTGCAAACAACCTTAAGAGCATAGCTCAGCCTACTGTTGCCCTAAACATCATTGTTTCACCTCTCCCAAACTTTGGCCTTGGGGAAAGTTTTGCCTACATCCCACGTAGAAGTTGGATTTCAAAAATGGACAGCAGAGATGACCCGAGTGACAGGGAAGCGGGACAGAAGAGGACATGTGACACTGACAAGACCCTAGTTCAGTCCTTTATCAGGAACAGTGTTTGTTACACCCAGCCTTCCTCACTGCCCCCCGTCCCAGCCCCTGCTCTCCAGAACCTCCCAGGCAGATCTTACCTACGAGGGGCCCCAGCCAGTAAACCTGGACATAGTCCCAAAAGCTACTCCCTGAGCAGTGGAAGGTGGTGGCTGTGGCCAAAGCAGGGTTGAAGAAGGCTCCTGTGAAAGGTCCAGCTGCACAGAAAGAGAAGCATGGCCATCAGTCTCACTTGTGTCCTTCAAAAGACTGACAAATAGCTGGGCCATGAGACCCATGAGCCCTCCTGTTTGCCGGGAGCACCTGCCCAGCTCCGGTAGCTGCACCTCTTGGACTGTGTAATAGCAGCACATGGGGGGATCCCACCCTGAGCTCTGTGGGACCAAAGGCCTGCATTAGGGGACATTCAAGGCAAGTGGTCCCAGTCTCGGGGCAAGCTATGGCTTTATATTTAACCTGCTCCCTGGAGATCCTTAACTGCCATCTTCATTTCAAAATGAATATTCTCCAAAATAAATATAAACCAAACATCTTAGTATTCACTACCTGTCGAGTCCTGGAAGACGGAAAAGCGACCATTCCTCCCCCACAAACCAGGTATTTTCCCAAATGACTTAGAAAAAGAAAGGCAAGCGCTGCTCACCTGCGAAGGTCAGGAAGGTAACGGTCGCTGCCAGCGCAGGGACTCGGTACATCGAGCGACTCTGTCGCGACTTGAGAAGGACAAGGTGGAAAAGGAGAGAGCACGTGCCTTCCACCAAGGCAGCCTGGTAGAGAGATGTGTGGATGGAGGAGCTGCACTCTGATGCTATCAGGTTCTGGATGAAATGTAAATGCGTCAGCTCCCAGGACCAGTAGAGCTTAGTGACGGCCCAGCCCGTCCCCACGCCTGCACCCTGGGCCAGCAGCTTGGCAGCAGTTGTGGCAAAGCTGGATTCAAGGAGCAGGAACTCCTGGAGAGAGACAGTTGGGTTGGCGGATGCTCCATCAGAAGAGGCGCTGTGAACGGCGAAGAGGAGGAAGAGCAGAGTCAGGACCACGTCTGGGCCAAAGCCACCGCCCCACGGGCCGATCTCCATCAGCATCCTCAGCTCAAGGCAGCTTGTGCACAACTGTAACGAGCCAGCGAATTCACTGGCAAGGCAGCCGTACGCTCCAGGAGACAGAAGCCACTTGCAAAGCCGCCTGAGCGCCTGGCACACTCCACCAACCAGGAAAAAAAAAGCAATGGAGACATTCAGGCCAGCCATAGCCAAAGCTACGTGGAGGAGAGAGACTGAACCAAACCCCAAGAAGAACAGAGAAAGTTACTGAGCCTCCTGTTTATAAAGCTGTGCGTAAGCAAACGTGGCAGAGCCCAGCAGGCTTGGGAAAAGAGGCATATGCTGCCCTCTCCTTTGCAGGGTAATGCCTCCTGCCACAGGGAGCTGAGGGACTCACCCACAGCTGGATCAGCCAACAAATTGTCTCAGCAAGCAGGTCCTGGTGTTCTCTCCACCAGGCAGTTGCTGAGCCTCCAACCCCCACCATTCCTACCCGAGAGACTGCTGCAGCTTTCTGGAGCTGCTCAGGTCTCTCCTAAGGATCAAATCCCTTCATTTCTAGTTGGCATCATAAAAATGCAACCTACTGCCCCGATCCCAAAGCCTGGGATGTGATGGGATTCTTAGAAAGCCAGCAACCCATGCAAGGCATTCCCATTTCTCTAGGGCAGACTCAGTCTAAGCCACGGCAAAGTCCATCTTTGGTCAATTTGAAAACCCAGTTTGCTTACTGCTTCCTATCCTTGAGCAAGACCTCGCCTCATTTGGTGGTGGTGGCACTAATTCTGACTGGTCTGCACGTGGTATTTTATCAACAGTGACATTTCAACTGTGTGTCTGCTGGGAATACACAGCCTGGGGACAGGATCTTTCCCAGCTCCACCAAAGCCATCCCATGTTATTACCTGACTTTTGAAACTCACGCCATCTAACCACAGTTGGGTTAGATCTTCGAAAACACAATAGAGTTGACAGCACTCAGGGGTGACAAAATCCATCACGTTTGTTCCAGTGGCTGCATCCTCTGCACCAGCTCTCACTAGATCACTGGGGACCTTGGGACTCCCACTGCTGAGGTCTGCAGGAAGAAAGGGAACAGTGAGCAACGGAAAGCACAGGAGCACCACAGGCCACAGGAGAAAGGACGGAGTGGATTATGTCATATTATCAGGGATTCATGGTTAACAGAGCCTGAACCCTTCATTATGTGTCTTCTGGGTCACTTCCCTGCCCTGCAGCAGAAATTCCACTACCCCGAGCTCACATTTCCCATCCCTACAGCAGGAACAGCATCTCCTTCAATGCCAGCAAGCTGCAGGGACAAAACACACGCAAGGTGTGCCCTACTAGCATGGGAACATGCAACGGGACGCACTGAGAGACAGGTGCTGGGCACAGCACACAAAGCCCAGCCCTGTGCCCTCGTGCAGGCAGCACCGACAGGTAACGAAGGCTCCTTCACTGCCCCATCGCGTGCAAGGAGCCGACAGCTCCTACTAATGTCATTTTATTCCCGCCTCCAGTCGTTTACACAAACAACACTGCCAGGAGGCACAGGTCTGACGCGTGTTGAGCTGCGGGTAAGGCACTTCACACGGTTCAAACCGGCTACAGCAATGCAGAGCGACCCATGAAAACCAGGAGCATACGCTCTGAAGGCGTCAGAGCTGCTCAGCTTCTCTCCCTTATAGTCCTTGTTGGAGAGGCAAAGAAACACGATGCTTTGCTAGGGTATTTTGGAGATGTTTGTGAAGGTCATGGCCAGCCTCAGCATCTCCTCTTGTAATTGTCTCCCTCCTTTCATCTTCATTCCCATAGTTGTTCCTATTCCCAAGTGCCCGCTCAAGGGTGGGTTTGGGAAGGTACCTGGTCCCCACGTAATTGCCACACGCCGCATTTGCCCTGGAAACCTTGGGCAACCTGAGCAAGGAGAGGGATTGTGCTGCAAACAACCTATTGTCCAAGTCCTCTCCTCCTCCCCACCAGAACTGCCCCGGTTTTGGTTGGCCTGCTTCAAAATGTCCCATAATTTTACCATTTTTAAGCCATTTCTTTCTCCAGAAGACAGGATAAGCATGAATCTTTCACCTCAAATGAGCAAACAACTTTGCCTGAATAAAAGCAAATGAAAAACACCTAAAGAGACTTATAAAATTAGTCTTTTTCGCCTCGTGAAAATTCACCTCTGGCAGCGTCAAAGTGCTGGTCAAACGAAGCTACTCATCACTGTGGAAGAGATCACAAAATCCAGCTAGTTTATTTCCACCTCCCCTACTTCAGTTTCTCAAAAGTAGTTTTATCTTTAGAAACAAAACCTTACAAGGACCCGGAGACATCGGCCCAAACCAAATCCCTGGAAGAGAACCATGGGACACAGATGGGCAGCTGGCACAGAGGAACGTCACAGATCTTGCCGTATCGTGCCTCAATCCCTTCTACCAGCCTGTGAACCTCTGTTTCAACAGAGGGTCCTGAACCTCTGTTTCAACAGAGGGTTCTGACAGCTCCTTTCTGACAGCTCCCCTCTGGAGAACATCTCAGCCATTGAGCACAGCTCACGCAGATCAACCAAAAAAAAAAAAAGTTAATAATTTAATTTCTACCTGTTCTTACAAGAGAAAGCTGCCAGGGACTAATGCCCTCTCATCCCCTTCCTCCAAAACACTGTGACAGCCGTGGCAAAACTGGAAAAAAATCACAACGTCTCCTACCTCCAGGAACTGAGTTTTCCTTTCTCTTTTTCAAGCATTTGAAGAGTTGGGCCTTAGGAAGTAAATGTTCAGAGATCTTTAAAAACCATTTCCCATCCATCATCTGCGGTTATGCCAAAGGCACGTCCTGCAGTTGTGGGACACTCAACCCCTGCAGGATAGAGAAGCTGGAAGCTGTTGCTTATGAGGACAATTATGAGATTAAACACCACCAGTGACAGAGGCAAGTGGCTGATTTCCTATCAAGTTTTAGTGCTGCCAGCAGAAGGGGGTACATTGCAAGCTCTCTACTGGAGCACATCTCCAGCCCACTGCAAAGGCAAAACCAAGAGTCCATCCAGCTTTGCATGGCTGCTCTTCTAGAAAAACGGTCTGAAAATTCACACACCCGCACTGAAAACCCGTGGCTGGAATATCAGTGTCTTTTCTAAACCATATTTGCTTTCAGGCCTGTTGAGAACTACAAAAGCTTGAAATCCTGGTAGTTTACATGGGACTTTTTTTAAGCCATGGGGGAGAAACATGCTGGAATTTCTGCAGTTAAGTCAAATAAACACTCTCCGAAACCACAGAAAGGTAATAAATGCTGAACAGACCCACCCTGGCTCCCACCACCACATTATTTTCACCTAATTGTGAAAATATTATTACATATTACTATAACATATATTTAGCTATTAATAATTAATATGTAATTGATATAACTATTTTTTTATTATTATTAAGTAACCTTACAGGTTATTTAAGGAGAGTTTACTGGGCAGAGAAGCGGATAAGAGCTTTCCAAGAGCAGCCACCTGTTATCAGCTGCCCCGATAAGGCAGCAGGTTACCTCCCACAGGCAGCCAAATGAAAAGGGTTCTGGGAGAGCCATGAGTTAATTGGCCTTTGTGAAAAGACCCGAATCCTTACAACAAGAATTCGCTGGGAGGAAAAAATAACAAAGACAGATCACCCTTGGCTTTAGAAATGTTAAATTTAAGGGATACATCTGTCCCTAGAAAGGTCACCTCTGTGCCCATTATGGGAAGAGTGTCTATCCGTTCCTGCTCCAGAACATCCCGTGGAGATGCCCTGAGCCACAGCAGTGTCTCCTCTGTTGATGCAGTTACACCAAGCCAGATTTGTTATTCAAAAGTCCTTCAGGAAACACCAGAAAGTGGAGTCTGTGCACTGAGACATACCCTCTGCTATTCCAGTCCCATCCTCCCCTCTACTGAGAAAAATCTCTCTTTTCCAAAGCAGAAGTCTGTTTTCTTTTCCACGTCCTGAAGAAAACGAGCTAAGCAGTAGCCTCCCAGTGGGCAAATACCATTAAAAATAAAATGAACAATAACCAAAAAAATCATCAGTCCCTACACGCTGTTTCAGTCATCAGGTCAACAGGTAAATGGGATTTGAAATGAAGTTACGACGTGCTGGAAAATACTGCCCCTGCAGACAACGGCTGGCGGACAGGAACGGGAAAAGGCAGGATCACCACTGCAAGAAGGGAACGGCAGGATGGGGAGCGGCATCGGCACTGTCCTCTTCCCTCCCATCAGACCACAGGTAGAGAAATTACCATCAGAAGTTCATTGTTCTCACTTGTCGGCATTTCCCCCCCACCAAGCAAAAAGAAAAATCCTTCCATAGGCCGGAGTTCAAAGTCAGGGGAAAATAAAGCTCTTGGAAAAACCTGCTTCCTCCACACCTCTGCAGAGCAACATGAAGAATTTAGCCGAGCTCAGCAGTTTCCTGTACCTTTCTTCTCACATGACTGAGGATGGCTGTTTTTATCAAGAAGCTTCAGAGCAAAATGCAAGCTACAGAAACAGGAAAAACGCAGCTGTTCAAATCCCTGGGAGCAGGCGTTCGCAGACAACTGCTGTGCTCGCCCCAGCCATGTGAACTGCACTGGAACCCACCGGTTCTCTTCACACCCCTGGCAAACAGTAAGATCCTCGGTTTTCAGCCATCCTGGTTTTTAACCAGTGTTGGTGGTGCAGTCGGAATAATTGTGCTCAGCTTTGTGGCAAACTTACTGCAACCAAACAGCAGCCCTGAAAGGCAGAGATCGCCACCCTCAGCTTTACTATCGTGAAAAACAATGCTTTAAACACGCAATCTTGAATAAATAGATCCAAGAAGATGGGGATGCTCTTGGGTTTAGTCTAGGCCAAGTATATGCAAGGGATGAGCAAGCTGACACAAGACAATAGGATTTATCAAGGAAGGACTAGGAATTTTCAACTTGTGCAAACCACATTCAGCCAAAACTCTGCTCTCCTTGAAGCAACACAGGTACCAATAACCCGCTCATTAGCGAGATCCACTAAGCACCTCCTGTCAACAATTGCCCCCCATAAATTAACTGCAAAATCACTGAAATTCAGAGTTAGAAAACACCAGTTTAAATGCAGAAAGGGTCATGTATGTATAAAGACAAAGATACAACAAATTAATTCATCTTAAGAGACAGTGCTTTGTGCAAAACAACATTCTCATGTCTGGTTGAAAAGGCTTCTGAAGACGAGTGGTTTCTTCATTTCCTTTTGTCTGTGGTATGAGCAAAGCTTCTACAACATGCAAGAAAAGGGGAAGAGATGATTTCCCAATAACACATGGGAAGCACGTAACACGACGACTCTTTGACAATCACAAGCGAGAGAGACGCTTCATCTGCATTTCAACTGAACCGGTCTCAACCCCGAAGTAAATCAGTTTAGATGTCCTTTTCTTCAGCCAGACGGCCACACCAACACGCCGCACGTAGCTTTGATGACAAACAGAAGGAAGTCTCTGCAGCCTACCAACAGGCACCATCGATCTGGTCCCAAGGTGAGCTGTCGACACCCAGCATCCTCACCTCGTCAGACGCTGAGCTGCGGGGATGGCGCAGAACCAAGAGCCGCATCTTCCAGGCAGGCACTAGGACGGCTCACTCCCCGCCTTTCCCGTGCTGGATACGCAGGATACTGGAGGACATTCACAGTGCAACGAAGCGGTATCGCTGGCAGTAGTTACTGGAACATAACCACATTGCCACAAGCGCAGCGTACTGGCCCATCAGTCCCACCCCAGTCACCACCCGATGGCGAACAAATGGTGAAAGATGCCATTGTGACAAACCAGGCCGTTTTTTTTTTTGCTTTGCTCCCCGTCCAAGAGCAGCAAAGGACGTCTCTTCCACAGTGGGTGAAAGGGGTGTTTCGGAGCCGCTCTCCTCCCAGTCAGTGATCTGGAGCATTTTGCGGGAGGCATAACCAAGGAAAGCTTGCAGTTATCAAAAAGTTGGTGCGCTGATGAGTAATCAAATTTTAAAAGAAACAGGGCAGGCTAGTGTAGCATAAAGTGATATCCATCATCATTAAAGCATTTGTAACAGCCTTAACTGAAAACAAATACATTCTGTTAATCTCGTTAAGACATCTGAACACGGACTCTTAAGGTACTCTTGTCTTAGAAGGTATAAAAGTCATTAACGGGAAAGGGGGAAAAACCCCAAATGTTTTTTAAAAGTTTATTTCTAGCCCTGAAAGAACAGTTATTAAACAAAGTCAACAAATACAGTAGTTAATATTGCAGTAACAATTAAATAACATAATGGGATTAAATTACACAAAAGGCAACATTAAAATCTTAAGACAGTTAAAAAAATAAAAGGAAAGCTTGCACCTACTTCCATTTCCATTGACAGCGATAGGAGCAGCGGGAAAAATGGACCAGAGACATTTATTTATTTATTCAACTCCAGCTAGAGAGACCCTTC
>VWZK01003170.1:195549-241311 GCA_013396935.1 Baryphthengus martii
CATCCTCTCTGACACAGGGACTCAGCCTCTCCCATCTGCTCCAGCCACACCTTTGCACCAGAGGGAAGCCGACAATTAAGTCTTGTTAACACCGAAGGCAGGTCAAAGTGCATATTCCCAGTGCCACGGCTGCTTTTAATGAGAAGTCCGGTTTATTTTACGAGAACAAGAAAAGGCCAGGAGTCACACGTTCCTTGCATCTCAGCCACGGGCTGCTCAGCTCCATGTACCCAACTAACCGCACCACCACACGCTACATTGCGTACGTATCACGCGCGTTTTTGATCCTGACTCAGGATCTTACGCTGGGACCTGAGAGATAGCAAGACATACGGGAATCCCAGTATTTTTTTTTAATACAATCCTTCCCATAATTTTACTCAAACTCTGAATGGTCTCTGTCTTCCCCCAGTGATACAGCAGAGTGGAACAGCCCAGCAGCAAGTCTTAAGGACATTGATCTGCTCCCATCAGGGAAAAAAAAACACCACCGCTTGCATTTTAAATCTTGCATATATATGCTGCTGACACCATTAGAAAAAAAACGATGCCCAGCCCAGTAAGACAAAAAAACAGAGCACAGCAACATTCTTGTAGCTCTCCTCTTCGATCACCTCCACATCTAACCCATCTCACAGCAGTGGGGTGTGAGAAACCTCATCAGATAACAACAAAACCACTGCGTGGGGGAGATACGGACACTTCTCAGCCTCAGAGCTACACACCTTTCCAGGTCATGTTGGGGTAACTTCTGGACTGGGCCAAGTGTTGTGTGCTGAGATGGCTGAAAGTTTGGAAATCGTCTCCTAGTAAACTAAATTGGACAAATTTTGTAACATGTCATAAACTATTTTCATTCATCAATAAAAGTGAACCAATAACTTAAACTGTTATGATGGGTTTTTTCTATTTAAAAAAACAAACCCTAAATTTACCACAAGTTATCTTACTGCTTAGATTGTGCCATCAAAAAAAAAAAAAAGAAAGAAAGAAAAAAAAAAAAGCTCCCAGTTTAACTCTGGCACAAGGAGTTTCACAAAGTCCATTGCCAGCAATGAACAAAGAAGAAATCATTGGTTTGACACGGGTTTTTTTTTTCTCTGCCAAGCCTCCTCACTACTGCATTTGATCAGGGAGCCAGACACACTCAAACTGGGTGCATCAACCTGACAGTGTTTACAATGTCCATGGCTCATAACACATTTTGTCTGGGAAACGCTTTCCTTGCCTGGAATAAGACACTTCCTTGAATTTCAAACGGGCGATTTTTACGCTTATAGCTAGAGGGATTTATTCCTGTGATGGAGCGGTGAACATAATTCACCCAATATACATTTTTTACTCCCACACAAGAGGAGAACAAGCAAGGTGGACCACAATGCTGCAGAACATGGCATCTTGTTGGTACAACACCAATTCCTAAAGGCTGGTGAGTCACAGCCGGCGGATGCTGGGAGACCCTAACCCCGCTTCCCCTCCACCATCAACACAAACAGCCTCTGCTGTTCTGGCCAGCCACTCTCAGCTGGAAGTTGGGTTTTGTCATACATTTTGAGGACTGGGAGACTATCAATATACAAACACTGAAATTATCTGAACGTTACTTCTATCTCCTGCCAGCAAGGTTTGTAAAAGTGTGCGCAAAAAAAAAAAAAAAAAAATGTCTTTACTCAGGGTCCTCTATCCATACCCAGCCGTAACTCTTTCTGTCCCAGGTCCTGCCCTACTGGGAATGCACTAAAATCCCACTAAAGTAACGGTTGTCCACTCACAGAATCATTTGGCACATTGTTACTACAGCTGGCTCTTTTTTAAACCGTTGGGGAAGCTGAAATGCATAGACTGTTAGCGCTAGAACCCACCAGAGGCACAGGCTCTTCTACGCTTGCCCCTGGTAACACCCCAAGAACTCAACCATTCAAGCTGCTCACTGTCCTTCAGAGAGAGGCACTTGTTCTTGCATTGAAAGTTTGACTCCAGCCATTCTAGCTGGTGCAATGTCTTTAGTGAGAAAGGACTGGTGTGACACGTCACGTCTCCTCAGCCTTGAACGAGCCGGTCAAATAAGCCCCATGAAGGTCTGATGACACTGTTCTCCCCTCTCAGCTTTTGTCTTCTCAGAACAGCGCTTTGGCATTTCCAGGCTTTCATCATCCTCCGTTTGAATCACATGTAAAAAAACTCCTGTAGCTTCAGTGTCCTCAGATGTGATTCTTTGTTCTCCTGATTTCATTAGTACAAATTGAGCACGTACAAAATTGGAAAAAATAGCTCTAATACTTAAAACTCTGACAATGCCATAGGTTGATGCATTATTTGCTTGGGGAGGGGGGAGGGAAATTACAACATATACAAAAATGTATTTGATACAAAGAAGAGAAATGTAAAATAAAAAAGTCAAAGGCACCAGCATAACTTCCAAAGCCCAAGTCACAGCACAGATACAATACATGTTTTTGAACCACCTACCGCACCAAGCACGTTATCCCTTAAGATTCTGGCCAGCAAGTCTAATAGGGAAAAAAAAAGAGCAGACAGGAAGACAGCTGGAATTTTTTTCTTGCCCTGACTATAGCTGATCATTTGATCATAAATAAAGTATCTGACCCCAACCTACACATCCATAAATTGACATCCAAATACTTGACCAATCATGAAGTTTCTACAAAGAGGCCGTATCTTTGATTAAAAGTCCACAGAGCACAGGCATATGAGAAACAGCTGAACACTTCTCTTCCCCCTCACTCCATATTCATCTCAAAAAGTGAAAAACATCTCGATACATTACAATTTCTTAAGTAGCCAAGTTGTCCATTCTACAGTACAGTGACAGCTAATCTGTAAAAAAAAAAAAAAACGAGGGGCAAGATGTACCTTCACATTTGTCACACGTGCTGTGAATCTAGTCATATGGGAGCTTACTAGAGCAATTTAAAAGTCAACAGGTAAAGGGGAGGAAGAGGAGAGCGAAAGAGATCAGCAGGTAAAATTAGTACTGCTCTCAGAAAGCTTGAATCTGTCGTTCAAGTATCGAAAGTACCCAGAAAGGTACAATGAATGGGAGCTGTTACAGCAAAGTCGTTAAAAACTCTTAAAACCTTGGGCACAGTTAAGTGGCATTTCTGGGCTGTCGAGGGGGTGGGGGTGTGTGTGAAAAGGCCATTAATTCAGTCCTCAATTCCTTCTGGACCCCAGAAAGGAATCCCTAGAGTCACCACAATTTATTCTGTGTGTCTTCTGGATGAGAGTTTCTTCCCTTTTGCAGATGTTTCCTCCCCTCCCTCCCCCAATTCCTTCCCTCCCCACAGAATTGTAAGAATTTCATATATTATAAAGATTTGTAAAATACAAACAAAAAAACAAAAAAAAAAAAACCAAGGATGAAGGCTGTGGCAATAATGTTAGCGGTTACTCTTCATTGCATCTTTGGCTGCCAAGATCAGTGGCGTCAAGCTAGACAGAGGTTTGGCCAGTTTCAAGAAGGGATGCTGCCAGGAAGAGAAAAAACACGGTAAATTAATAAAAGACACTGTTTTAAAAGGCAGTAAAAGCCACATATCTGCACAATTTCATTCCCAGATATGAAAAGCAATGCAAATGCTATCGATGCCCAGCTCTTGAAGGGCCAGATCTAGAGCACCCTCAAGCCTGATAATCATTTTTCCTCATCCTGTAAAAGCCTGGGCCTTTCCTTTTCCAACAATTCCCTACAAAGAGGCTTCTCCTGAAACACCTTCTCTCAGCCCCATTGCTTTACTGGCTCTGTTCCAGCAAGTTCCTAAATTGCTGGGTGCTTTAGCAGTGGTAGAAGGAAGGCAGAGATTACTGACGGGAAGGCTTCAGAGCACCTATTACGATCTTTGATCACCGTAGTTCTTACCAACTGCTCTCCACTAGAGTCCCCAGAAGAAAACACAGAACAGAGGGTGTGAGTCTACAGCGTGGTTTTATCACAGGCTGACCTCACTTGTAAGCTTTTCTATCTCAGACTGCAAGAAGCAGCTGGCTCTCACCTGTAGCAACTCTTTGGCTGATCCTCTTTTCTCTACATCCATCTCCAAACATCGGTTCAAGAAATCTCGGAATATTGGGGACAGTTTCTCGGGGTTCTGCAGCTCCGGTGTGCCATTAGTTGCTATCAAATATAAAGCCTGTAAAAATGAGGAATATTGTATGACCAAGCCAAATCTTTAAAAGATGCCCCATCGATCTGCCCCACTGCAATCACAGAATCATTCCAGAATGGCTTAGGTTGGAGGGGACCTCAGAGATCAGCTAATCCAACTCCTCTGCCATGGGCAGGGACACCTCTCAACTAGACCAGATTGCTCAAGGCTTCATCCAACCTGGCCTTGAATACCTCCAGGGGAGGGGGCATCATCCACTACTTCTCTGGACAATCTATTCCAGAGTCTCACCACCCTTGTATTGACAAACTTCTTCCTAAGATCCAGTCTAAACCTATTCTCCTTCAGCTTAAAACCATTTTCCTCTCTCCTATCACTGGATACTCTTGTGAAAAGTCCCTCTCCAGCCTTCCTGGAGGTTCCCTTCAGCTACTGAAAGTCACTTATAAGGTCCCCCCAGAGTCTTCTCTTCTCCAGGCTGAACAATCCCAGCTCCCTCAGCCTATCCGCACAGCCGAGGTCCTCCAGTCCCTGAATCATCTTTGTGGCCTCCTCTGGACTCGTTCCAACAGATCTATGTCCCTCTTACGGTGGGGACACCAGAATTGAATGCAGTATTCGAGGTGGGGTCTCGCAAGAGCAGAGTAAAGGGGGAGAATCACCTCTCTTGACCTGCTGGCCATGCTCCTCTGGATGCATCCTAGGATAGGATTGGCCTTCTGGGCTGCCTGAGCGCACTGATGGCTCATGTTGAGCTTCTCATCAATCAACGCCCCCAAGTCCTTCTCTTCAGGGCTACTCTCAACCCACTCTGTGCCCAGTTTGTAACTGTGCCTGGGATCGGCTAGACCCAGATGCAGGACCTTGCTCTTTTACTTGTTGAACCTCATGCAGTTTGCACTGGCCCATTTCTCAAGCCTGCCCAGGTCCCTCTGGATGGCATCCCTTCTCTCAAGGGAGTCTACCGCACCACACAGCTTGGTGTCATCGACAAACTTGCTGAGGGTGCACTCAATGCTGTTGTCCAGGTCACTGACAAAGGTGTTAAACAGCACTGGACCCAGAACAGATCCCTCAGGAACTCCGCTTGTCACAAGTCTCCACCTGGACATTGAGCCATCAATCACAACGATTTGAGCACGACCTTTCAGCCAGTTCTTTATCCACCAAGAGGTCCATCCATCAAGTCCATGCCTCTCTAAGTTAGAGACAAGGATGTCATGGGGGACAGTGTCAAATGCCTTGCACAAGTCCAGGTAGATGACATCAGTTGCTCTTCCCATACCAACCAGAGATTTAACTCCGTCGTAGAAGGCCATCAGATTAGTCAGGCACGATTTGCCCGTGGTGAAGCCACGTTGGTTGTCACCAATCACCTCATTACTTATTATGTGGCTTAATATAGATACCAGGAGCCTCTGCTCCATGATTTTACCCGGTACAGAAGTGAAGCTGACTGGTCTGTAGTTCCCTGGGTTTTCTTCGCTTCCCTCTTTAAAAACGGGCGTTATGTTTCCCCTTTTCCAATCTGTAGGAGCTTTGCCAAAGTATCACGACTTCTCAAATACGACGGCTGGTGGCCTAGCGACTTCAGCTGCCAGTTCCTTCAGGACCCATGGATGTATCTCATCAGGTCCCATGGACTTGTGCAGCTTCAGGTTCTCTGGGTGTTCCCAGACCTGATCTGCTCCTACCCTGGGTGGCTCCTCACTCCCCCAGATCCCTCCAATGCCTTCTGTGACTTGGGTGGTGGTCCCTTAGTCTAAATGAGAAAGGGTTCTGCAGCCTACTTCTCTCCTCCCTGATAACATGAAAACCTGTAAAAGTGTCACAATTATAGGCAAGTCATGACCTATTCTTGCTAGTAGCAAAATAATATTCAAAATCTTTTTGCAACCTTGGAAAAGGAAATAGGTTCTGACACAAGCAGCATTTTTCATCATCTAATGGATTTCTTTTCCCTAAACTATCACAGAAGATCAAGTTCAAAGTCCAGTGTTGTAGTTACAAGCAGGTACTCATCTTCTAAACAGAAAAATTCAGGGTAGGGCTGACTGCAAATTCAAGACAACTGCCTTCCTTTTGGAGGAATTTTCTTGCACTTGCTGGTTTTTTTCGTTTCATTCTCTCTTTCAAGTAGGTGTTATTACTGAACTGTTGACTGAAAACATTCATATGGCAAACACCTGCAAACAGCTCTAGCTACACATGAGTTTCTTACCCTCAGGGGGTTTTCGTTCAGGTATGGTGGTTCTCCTTCCACCATCTCAATAGCCATGATGCCCAGAGACCAGATATCCACTTTAGGGCCGTATGCTTTCCGTGTGACCACTTCAGGAGCCATCCAGTAAGGAGTTCCAACCATAGTGCTGCGCTTGCTCTGCTCTGGGGTGATCTGAGCACAGAAACCAAAGTCGGCTGTAGGATAATAGAATTTTCAAAAGTTAAATTGGGACACCCCAAGTAAGTAGACTTCCAAGAAGACCTATTACTGTTCTATAATTTATACTCCTCTACACTTGAGAGGGGTGTAAGGGGGGGGACAGACAGGGACGTCTCCTCCCCATCCCCTTACATTCTCCAGTTTAGAAAATCCAACGTGCAAGGTAGATACAAAACCTGAAAGTGTTTAAGCAGGGCAGAGTACCGTGGAATGAAGATAAGGCTTTTTGTCCTCTGGAAAAGGGACACAAGTATCACTCTGTAAAAAGAATGGTATTTTGCCCAGTCCCTCCTTCAAGAATCCTAGACTGGTTAACAGCCAAAAAAAGTAATCAAGTAGAACACAGAAGGCAAGTGTTCTGCACGTGATATGTTCTATACAGCCTGAACTAGAAAAGAAAAAAAAAAAAACCAACCAAAAAAACCCAAATCTACAAACCATGGCTTCTGCCCTGCTAAACAGATCTATTTGTGCAGCTACTGAGCACAACATTTCACAGCAACTTGGCCATCAAATACAGGTACTACAGCTGACAGAGACATGGAAACAAGGCTTCAGGTAAGTGAAGTGCTATCCCACTCAGCAAAAGGAACTTGAACAAACAAACCTTTCCATAAGAGAACTATCAAAGAGAACAACCACACTCAAGAAAACAAGAAAAGTCACCTATTCCTATAGCCTTCAGGTGCAGCAGCCATGCATGTTCCATCATGTTACTTTATCCAGCTGCAGCACTCCCACTTCCCAGGCATGTAAAGCATCAATAAGAACACAGTTAAGGCAGGAAACAGATATTACCTTATCACTGACACTAAGTTTGAGAGAGAAAAAGAGAGAGAGAGAGAGAAAGAATTTAAAATTTTGAGCAGATTTTGGAAGTGTTATGCCAAGCAGCGCTAACGAAGAAACACACAAAAGGGCTAAGTTGTACTAAGAGGAGAATTTAACAAAGAACTATCCCCACCCTGATGGTCAAAATGCTGCCTCAAAAAGCCAAAACCAACCAGACAAAAAAAGCAAACCTATAGGAGTCGCTGAGTTCTTCGTCAGCACTTCTTGGCCTTTATCAAGGTGTCCCACTCAACTCAAAGCACAGCTTATTTCACTGAACCCATCAGAGAAGAAGCAGCAGTGTATATCTCCTGACCTACCAAGCAGGCCTTCAGCACCATGCCACCAGCAAGGAGAGAAAAGACAGGCAAGATGTAGAACCTAGTTTCATCAACCAGTAGTTTGCGTAAGGTATGTTGCAGTGACAGGCAGACTGGTATCTCTCACTTCTCCTGTCACCAGTTTCCCAGAAGCCAGCCTCCCCATAGAAGGGGAAGAGCTTGAAAAGAAGATGCAACTTCTTCCACCCTCCACTCTCAACAACGGCTAGAATCTCTATAATCACACAGTCAAAGAGCAGCTAATCTCAAGACTAATTACAAACCTCCCCTACATATAGAATATTTTGACAGCTGACTCCTGTTTTCTCCTGTCTCTCTTTCCTCCTCATCTCCCCCAGCCGCCAGGGGTTCATGTTTCTTTACACAGGCTGCTAACCCTGTCCTTTTGCCCCTCTGCTTTGCTTTGACAGAGCTTACATTTTTGAGCCTTCTCCAGCTAACTCTTCTCAGCCACATCCTCTACCGTAACTACTCACTCATCTTCAGCCTCTGAATCCGCACACCTTGTGCACAAACACATCACACCCTGAAAAAAGCCTGAAACCTTCTATGCAAGCAAGCAGTGCATCCACAAAGCTGGTAAGTGAATCAAGTTGCTCGTAATCTTTCTTCACACTTCACCTCACAAACAATATGAGATTGTGAACCATCTAGACTAAGCAATATTGTTGAGCAATTTTCATGGCATTTCAAATTCCTACTCAACTGTAAAAACACCATTTCTTAACTCTTGGGTCGCTTTATGCTTTGCCCATTCCTACACCCCAAGAAGTGAGATAATGCACCTCTCTCTCAATAGTCCCGACAGCTTCTTCAAGGGGTTTCATATCTTTTTTTACTGCCACACACGTTTACACACACCAGAAACTGACTTACTGTACACAAGTCCATGCATGCACGACAATTACCTGAAAAGCAAGTAGTTTCTTTTGTCATTTCATGATTATATTAATGAAAGTATGTTACACTTTCAGTCCAAGAAAAGGAGACCCAGTGCAGGCACAGCACAAGACTAGACTGCAATATAAACGGTTAATAATGTACAGTTTTATTGTTAGTGACCTTCTAATGAAAAGGGCAAAACATTAAAAGCAAGTCATGACACCCTGAAGAGACTAACAAAGCAACTAACTGCAGTTGCAACTTTTCTCTTGCAATCTTTCACATCTTTGCTTCACTGCACGGTGCCAGTTACTTCCTATTTACCAACATATTCATGTGGCAACAGGTTTGCTTCAATATCCTTCCAGTCTAACATGTTCACAGCCTTAGTTTCTTGGGGCCCCCAGAATTTCAATACCTGCTACCTGCAAATTATACATTTTATAATACAGAATGAATTTTTACCACTCCTGGTCAATAAAACTTCATCTCAATTTTCCCTGCCAGCTCTCTTACTGATTTCTGCTCTCCAAGTCAAAGGTTACTGGGAAAGGGAAAACAGAACATTAAAATAATTGGCTAGTACTCACTCAGTTTAACCGATCCATCCATTCCCAACAGCACATTATCACTCTTAATGTCCCTGTGGATGACCTGGTTGGCATGTAGGAACTCAAGCGCTTGCAAGCACTGGATGGGAGGGGAAAAAAAAAAAAAATAGCATTCAGCCTATGGAAACAGAATTTGTGTACGTGAACATAAATTCAGAAGCAATGCTTACACCCTCAGCCAGTGCCGAGCGCAAAAACGTAGCAGGTATTATTTAAAATAACCAGCAGAGGAAGCTCTTGTGCCAAAAAATACTCTCCAGATCTCAAAAAAAAAAATTACAAAAAAAAAAAAAAATCATTTAACTATGGAGTTTCTCTGCTATCTCAACAAATTCACAAATTAAACTCCTCATCACCCAGCCATCACCCAAGACACTCTCAAAAATCCCAGATGTTAATTTTGGCACATACCTCATCCTACGGAGGAACCATAAAGGACTAAGTGAGAGTTTTCTAGACTGAAGTCTCACCAATTCCTCTTGGTGAGACTTCATTCTCAATGTGCTTGCAACTTCTCCTACAGTGAAGGCTGTAAAGCACCTTCATTATGAAATTCAATTTCCTCCTCCTTTTCCTCCTCCTTTTTTTCTCCTCCTAGATTAAAACTTCTTACACTAAAGTTTCCGCCTAAAAACATAATGAAATTTACTTTTGCTATTTGAGAAGAAAAAAAATTGTAAGATTTTTTTTTTCTTTTCATAAAAGCAGAACATTTACCTTTTGCAACTCTGCATTATGTAGTCACCAGTGAGAGGTTTTTTTGTGTCCTTGCTTTAGCAAAGTGGCACCGATTTGCACAATGAAGTATTTCTGACACACTGGACAGCAGAGTTTTGATGAAGTACAATAGTTTCATGTTAGACTTTCTCCTCAGAAGACTTAATTACTGTTACAGTAAGGAGTTACTTTCAGCTCTTCGCTTCCAGCTCTGGTTTCTCTGGGAACACCTACCTGTCCGTACACGTTAATGTACAACTTTGCTTTCTATCCCCTCCCTTTGGGTGAGTCATCAGAAGCAGATGTCACGTTCATGCAGTCAAATGGGGTTTTTAAAAGTCTAAGTTTCTCCTGGCCAGGAGATAATACAATTACTTCTCTTTCTGCCGTAATAAATCAAGCCCTGAGCTGGATGCCAGCACTGACTCAGGGCAGAAATCCCTGATAACTGGTGACACCACCTATTTTTTACTTTTCCATTTGAAATCTTACTGCAAAATCTTCTGGAGAATTATTTTTCTGAGAAAATCCATAAAGAAAGCTTAACTTCTTAACTATAGTCACAGAACTATAGATTTTACATGCTATGAAAACTACTAAAATGAGAAAGGGACAGTCTGCATCAAGTTCACCTCTGTTTCTTAAAAGTATTCCCATTTCATCAGACCCACTTTCCCACTTTACACAAATATAGTTCCCCTTCTTCCTTCTGGAAAACACTCCAAAGCTTTCAGGATTTTTATTTTTTTTTCTAAATGTGTTTCACACCTCTACTTTCTACATTACCTATATATAAATACTGAGTTTTCCTTTTAGTGCCTTTGAATATTCTTCATTAGTCAAAGCTAAAAAAGACATTTTTTTTCCAGTTGCTCAACTTCTCTGTTGCTCTTCCTTGAACTTTAGCCCACATTATTAACATCTTTCTGTTAACACTGTCAGCAAGACTAAGCAACCCAGGTACCCAAACCAAAATCTTTATTTGATCTATCGCCTAACATTCTCAAACACCCAGAAGAGCCATGGTGCTTTTGTGTTACAACTTGCAACCCCCTAATTTTCCAAGTTAAGCTAATTCTGTTATTTTCTGTCACTTTAATATTGATTTCTGCTCTCATTATCACTCACCCTTCCTAACTAAATGGCTCCAACAGCAATTGTTGCAAATAGTCTCAACCTAAGTGTACCAGAAAACCTAGGAGAAGAGAGTGCACCTTCATTCCTCTACCTATCAACTGTAACACTCACCTCTCTGCAAAACCCGGCAATCTGTGCTTCATCCATACATGTTTCTGTGACCACATCTGTTAGTGAGCCTCCAGCTAGATACTCCATCACCACGAACAATTCATCTCCTACAAGGTAACTACAAGCAGAAAACAAAAAGCATGCCTGTTTCTCATCACAAGATTGAGAACTGAAAAACGACTGGCAAGAGCTGGTCAATCAGATGATCCATAAGCACTTCAAGATGAACAGTAAAGAAAGTTAACCTCTGGAAGGTAACCTGAAATCTCAATGCTGACAATAAAAGCTGCATGCTTCTACTACCTAAACAGGCAGGGTAAGAGCCAAGATACCTCATGCACAACACAAGCAGTGCTCCAGTTGTGCTCTTGTCCGTCCCCAACTACACGTAGCACCGCAGTCATGAAGCACAAGCCTTCTTACTGAATCATCAAGACCATTCCCCATAACAGATGATCTTTTAATTATTTTTTTTTAAGAGTACATTCTAAATACCATCTCATTTGCTTATAAATTCCTTAGGTATAGGAAGTCCTGGTCTGTGTAAGTATATCAAGTTCTAACCTCTCGAAACCCTTGGGGAATGAAAAAATCAGTCAGTTGTCTACATTTACCTGTCCAGGAAGTTGACTATGTTGGGGTTCTTTAGCTCCTTCATTACCAAGATTTCATTAATAATCAACTCCTTCTTGGGCTGTTTCTGCAGGTTTATCTGTTTAATAGCAACCTGAATAGGACAAAACAAAACAGTAATCACTCAAACCTGAATATCAAAACCTCTGGGGCATTTTTAATATAGTGCAACTCCTGTAACAGGATTAAAGTTGTTTAGCACAGCTTGCAGCTGGCAAGTTATTTATTAGCATACAACTTAAAAGGAGGCAACCTGATGAGTGTGCAACTTGCTCCTTAGAGAATGAAAAGATCCACAAGCAGTAACAAAGGCCAGAACAGACAGCAAAGGAAACATTCAGGAGATAAAAAGATACTCCCCTAATTTCACGTCAACAGGCCTAAAGCAGAAGAGAATCACGCAGCAACTAAGAGAGAAAGCACAAGCCTTCCAAGGCAAGGCAAGGCCATTAATTTTTCTGTATTCTGACCAAATTAGTGTTTGGGTATAAGGAATGCTGGGAGGCAGAAGGAATTCCTCTCAAAGCAATTAAGCCAATGAACTATCCTAGAGAGAGAAGGGAAGATAAAGACCTATCTTGTTCTGGAAATAAGCTAACCAGGAAAAGTATTCTAGACTTTAAAATGAAGAAGAACTAACCCAGTTACGTAAGCTACAACACTTTGAGGAGGCAGTTCAGAGTTTTACAAGATAACCAACCCATGAGTCCAAAACCAAACACAAGAATGAATATAATCTTGTAGAAACGATCATGGTCGTATTTCCAAGGGCATTAAGAGAACCTGTGGCACAGAATCACAAAATACTAAGATAGTAGGGGACCCTCTGGAGGCCATCCAGTCCATCCCTTCTTTAAAGTACAGTCAATGTGGAGCAGCTGCTGAACATCTTGTGCAACTGAGTTTTGAATGGAGATCTCAATGAGCAGATATTCCACAACCGAAGATCCAAGTCTATCCTCAAACACTAAGCACTGAGGAAGTCAGAGTACTTACTGCATCCATTTACTTGATGAAGATTGCGAGCAATCACCTGTTAGCCCACTTGCCTGACAAGATGCAGAGGAGGTCTAAGAAAGGGAGTGGACTACAAAATTGACTCTGCAGTCAGTAGGAGGATGTGAAGTTACTGCAGTATGGAGAAAGCAAATTAAGAGATCATATCTTGAAATACTTGAAAGGCTTGTGTTTATCAAGACCACAGTACTGCTAAATGTGGTTACATTTGAAAGGGCAACTACTCATCAGTGACCTAAGGAATGGCCATTTGTGGATATTTAAAGGAAATTTATGGAAATCTGAATTTAAAGAGAAGCAAGTCATTTCTAAAATTTTAGTCCCAGGAACCAGAGATGACCACTGGATGACAAGTATGCAAAGTACTGCTGATGCCATTAATTTCACCAAGTGGGTTTGGAGACACGAAGGAGTAAAAGCAAAGAGCAGGATGTGTAGAAGGCATTCTAACCACAACAAAGAACTACACGGAGCAAACCGTTTCCATACAGACAGGCACCTGTACAGAGACAGAACTAGAGAATAAGTGTGCAAAGACTAAACAAAGTTTTGGGTTTTTTTAGGAAAATACCATTGCCTGCAATTCTTGAAGGATAAATTGTTTTCAAAACCCATTTCTGGAACACCTCACTCCCTCTGTTTTTCACTGGAAAAGACAAGACTATTTTTAGCTTTCATCATCTGATTACTCCAGAACAAGGCACACTCTGTTACAAATGACTATCACAACCACTCTTCTGAGAGGTGATAGGAGAGATGGGAGCCACAGAAAGAAATCTAGTCAAATAATTTCAGCCACCTACAGAAGAACATTTACACAGAGAAAGTATTATCATTGCAACAAACACAGAAATCTTACCTCCTGCCCCGTTGCCACATCAATAGCTGTGAAAACTGTACCTGAAGCCCTGTGAAGGGAAAGAAAAATATTACAGCCAGTTGCATCCCTCTGTAAAAAACACGCACATGAACTGACAATTCACAAACACAAACTTGTGTCAGCTTTTGATGTTGTAAGAGCTTTGAACATCGGCTCACTGAGAATAAAAGTTGAGGTGAACACTTACCCCTGACCAATTTTTTCGTATCTGGTGTATTTTTTCTTGGGGTCTCCTATGCTCACAATAGTGCCTAAAAATAAACCAACCAAAGTAAGTCAATTCCACTGTCCCCTTTTAGTAGGGCTGGCTTGACCAAGATACCTGGTCAGCTCCAGCAGTAAAGGCTGATGCATGAACAGCTAAAGCTTCCCAATTTAGTTCCAGTACACCCATTATGCCAGATCATACTCTTAATGAGACATCACGCTATTGCCTCTGGTATCTTAATTTAATGATAGTCCTCTGTGTAGCAAAACACAGTCTGATATTACGACAAATCCATTAGCCTAGCCCAGAAACAAGACAGTTTGACTTAAGCACAGGAAAAATAATATGGTGGAAAATTATTTTCAAGATGATTAGGTAATAAGCAACAGCAGAAACGATTTTGTGTTACACACGCAGATCACACTATCACGGTTGAACTATTAAAAAAAAAATGTCCTACAATTTATTTTTTTTTTACCCAATAGGGCTCTAAAGCATATAAATCAGCAAAACTTCGGAATGCAGCTCTCTTAGCTACTGACACAAAACCCATCAAGCACAGCACTTACACAAAAATAAGGATAATCCTAAAGTCTTTGTGTATCTGAAATAAAACACTTACGTAGTTTTTCCATGATCTCTTCATCTGACATTTTGGTCTTCTTTTTCTGCTTATCACCTGATTTGGTCACACCGTCAACAGAAGCGTCCCCAGAGGGTGCAGGGATGGGGTCAATTACAGACCGTGTATATATCTGTTAAGAGAGACCATTGACCTGAGCATTTTCTTTGCAGTCATTGACCTTCAGTTGAAAACAATCACAGTTCTTCAAAGATTTTACCTAACAGGCTGGAGGCAGAAATTAGGCCTGAGAAACATTAAAGTCCAGTAAGTCAAGACGCTGGCAACCTTACTGACCTCGGAAAGACGGACACAGGCACCTCCTGAATCGAGTGGGTGCTAGATGAACTCTACTTTCCACAGACAGATGCTTTGTGGTTTTCCACCTGCTTATTTTTCACAAGTCATGCTAGTTAACAGAACAGAAATCACTATTTAATAGTGAGATCAGCTACTACTAAATCTAAAGGAAAAAGTTTAATGCTTCACCAAGAAAAGAAGCATGAGACACTTAGAAATTTCTCAGCTGCCCCCAATTTAGGGGATTTTCTTGGGGGCTTTGTTTAATTTCCTCCCGAGCTGTTCACAGACATGCGGATACTCAAGAAATATCAAATATCACCTGGAGCCCTGCGTCCAGTTCTGGAGCCCCTATTACAAGAAAGATCTAGACGTGCTGGAACGTGTCCAGAGAAGGGCCACGAGGATCATCAGAGGGCTGGAGCACCTCTCCTATGGGGACAGGCTGAGAGAGTTGGGGTTGTTCAGTCTGGAGAAGAGAAGGCTGCGAGGAGACCTTCTGGTGGCCTTCCAGGATCTGAAGGGGGCCTACAAGAATGCTGGGGAGGGGCTTTTTAGGATGTCGGGTAGTGATGGGACAAGGGGGAAAGGGATCCAAAGTAGAGGAGGGGAGATTTAGATTGGACATTAGGAAGAAGTTCTTCCCCAGGAGGGTGGTGAGACACTGGAACAGGTTGCCCAGAGAGGCAGTAGAAGCCCCATCCCTGGAAGTTTTTAAGGCCAGGTTGGATGGGGCTCTGGGCAACCTGATCTAGAGGGAGGTGTCCCTGCCTGTGGCAGGGGGATTGGAACAAGATGATCTTCAAGGTCCCTTCCAATCCTGATGATTCTATGATTCTACAAAACTGTAGATCTTTCATATGTCTACACACTGAGAGAGGACAATTATAAAGCAGCATCACTTGACAAGTAAACAATATTCACAGTCTTGCTCCAGGAGCGCAAACAAGTGAGCAACAGTGACAAAATGTACACCTACCACCATCAAAAGATTGAGCTGCAGTGATTGGGATCCCTGGGACATTATTAACAAGGTGTGTAGTTGAGGATGGCTACACTAAAACTTAATGAACAACTTAAGCATTTAACATGACATGCAATGCTGACGACTTTAAGTGAAATCAGCTTTCAAATCTTAAATTTGAATTGTTGTGGGTTTAGGTAGTATACGTGGTGAGGCTATCACATTGCAATCAAAATAAAGAAAAATCAAATACACTACACATACCACTGTACTGTACAAAGATAGCCAAACTAGCTATAGTTTTTTAGGACTAAAAAGCCTCCTCCTCGCATGTTGGGTCGAAGGACAAGCAGAACTGGACACCTTCACCACAAGTTGGCAAACAAAGCAGCATTAACTTCAGGATTTCTGATCCAATTGATATCCCGAAATCAGGCGCTTTCCTTAGCAAACAAATAACAAACAGAACTTTTCCCTCAAAACTTACAACAGCTCATTTCACCAATAGAACACTTTGCTAAAAAAACAGAAGTAGAAAAAGGTCTGCAAATATCGACAAATACAGGTCTGCACTGTAAATTTTACAGCTGCTCACCGATTTTGTGTGATCTGGCCGTGGAGCAATAACAGGAGGAGGAGCTTCTTCATCATCCTCATCATCATCTGCTACAGCTGTTGATGGTTCTGAACCTTTGGCATTGGTCTACATTTTCACCAAAGTTTAAAAAAACAAAACAAAACACAAAATTGTCTCTCCAAAGTGTTAAAGACTTGCTTTTTCTCCCCCCTTCCCCCCCATGAAGACAGAAGAATTCTTGCTGATGTTAAAAGGATAGTTTGAGTAATTTAAATGCCCTATTATATTTTATTATGACTCAAATACTGTTGCTGCAGTGAAACATGCTCTGTTGACCCCTCAATTTATGTTTTTATTCCATAAAAATCTTATTTTGTTTTATACCGCAAGATTCAGTATTAAACTTGCATGCACCCAAGACTATACAAAGAACAGGACACACACTCACCGTTGGTGTTCCTGAAGGGAAACCATCTTTTTCTAAATAGAACAAATAGCAGAACACAGAAAATCATCAGAAAAGTAATAAAGTGAACTTTACAGACAAGCTGCCTTGGAGATTTTTTTTCATCTCTCAGAAAGCAAAATTTCCTGATCACAAATGAGAAACCACTATTGCACTTTAAGACCCTGCAGAAGGAAGCTGGAAGTTCTGCAACTCCTCCCCTAAGGGTAAGCAAACCCCCTCAGTTCCCAACTTGCTTTTCACCTCACTTCAGTACCCACACACGGGTTTCCAAGTTGGACACTGCCCATTACACTTATGTGTTCTGTCTTATTGAGATGTAAAAACCAGGATCAAATGGATATTTGTTCCCTTAGCAATACCTTGAACCAAGGATGAGAACATTACAAAGCCTTATCAAGATATTTTCAGAAACAGCTTAATTTGTAGGGCAGTCATTCTCCCAGCTCCCTCACACAGCTCCTGATTGAGGAGCCACAGCATATTTTGCATCTTTGATCTCACTACATGGTGACATCAAGTTCACAGAGAGCTGTTTTGGCCACAGACAGGAGGAGCACGGTCACAAGCACAAAACCAATTAATCACAGTCTCAAAGCCCCAGCTACACAAACACAGCCTGCTGCAGTTCATTTTGGCTGCTATTTGAATTATCCAGTTCCATTTCTTCCCATCTCCCATTTAAAACAGGAAACTAACTGGACAACATCAGTTTCCAGTAAGCTTTAAATCCACTTTCAAATATTTGTTCCTCACTGATAAGTAGCTTGCTCTTTCAGCATTTGACACTGATTGATAATTCCGAAAGAGAGGAAGACAGCGTTCCAAAAACCCAACTCCCCTTCAATGTGTCTTGCACACGCTTGGATCTCACCTGGAGCAGAAAAACTCAGATACTTCTGTTTTGCTGTGTCTTTGGAGTCATAGAATTTCAGGACATCTAGTACCGCCTGGGGGTTTTTCTTCTGTTCTAACTTTGTGATATTGGAGGTCTGAAGCAACCGAGCCCATTGCTCTGGCATTCCCTGAGGAAAAACAAAAAAATATAATGCTATTTTAAGCATCCTTCCAGCATTCTGAAGAGTTTTGAAAAGCAGAATAAATTTCTTTCCTCTATAAAAAGCATAACACACACAGCCTTGAACAAGTAGGGTGGAGTTTTAATGGAGAGCCTTACGTCCATAGGTGACACAAGACAAATCACCGTGCCAACACTGACACCACCTCTGTCAGGTGTATCAAGCCAGATGCGTGAGGAAAGGGAACACGGAATTCAGAGCCAGTGTACTACAGCCATTACCCACTAATGAAAGCAAACTGAAGAAGGTTTCTCAGTGAAGGCTCTCCCAGGCGACACAAAGCGTCAGATCTGTCGAGCACACTGCAGAAGTACTAACAGGTCACAGTCTCATCACTCTACATGCGGTACAAGCACACAGTAAAAGTACTTTTTCTTTGATTAAAAACAGACTAACTCACACTTTATTCTAAAACATCACAATAACTTTGCTACAGCGCTGACCCGTGGCTGTTTTCTGAGCAACTCCAAGGCAGGCAGACTTACAGTGAACTCTCCAGTGACAGCATCAAAGCCAACATGGATGGTATGCTCAAAATCTGATGGCGGGGAGATTTCTGGCCTTTCCTTCTCCTTCTTCTTGCTTCCTGAAAAAGCCATTCAAAGGTCTATTGAGACTTAAAAGTCCTGTTTTCTCCATTTAACATAATCAATGCAAGCATTACGACAGTTCAGATGAATGTGAACGTTATTCTGTTTTCTGGAGGGAGGTGTTTCCATACGCAGCACAGTGATTTGATATTTTCAAGTTGGTATAGACTTCGTGTAAGAATAACTTTTTTTGATTGCACTCATGTATAGCACAGTAGCAAACACCTAAGAGATGAAGAGCACCAGAGTGCAAAGAGCTCTGTTGAGCATATGAAATCTAAACACATGAAATGTTTGCAATGCAAAGCAAGGACAGTTTTATATGGATTAAGAACAACATCAAAGGCAACTTCAGTGCAACCCCAAGTTCACCCTACAGGTAGTTAAAACTCAGTCGCTTCACTGCTTCAATTCAAGGTAATTAATGCAAACTAAGACTTCCTGTGATGAAGATAAGATTTTATAGCTGAGAGCAATTACCTAATTTAAATTAAAAGGGAAAAAAAATAAAAAAAACCAACAAGCATAATAAGTACCAGAAGCAAGAAGGACCACGTGTACAACCCAACCTACACTCGATTAAATTTATAAGTTGTTTTATAACGCCTGGGGCTTGAGTTTTGTGATTTTTTTTTTCCCCTTTATTTTAATTTTGTTTTGTTTTTCTGAAAAAGAGAAAATAAAGATGGAAGACAATCTGTAGTTGACTCTAAATATAAAATACACTCTTCTGTTCCCATTACTTAGGAAAGGTTCAGAGTTAAGTTGAAAGGTTTAAGGAACCCACTTTCTTGTTCTTGCAAAAAAGCCTAAAGCCCTGCTTTCTTTCCCTGCCAGAGCAAGGGAGTGTAGTTGTTAGCTCTCCAGGTAGAAAGATGATGCTCAGGGCTTCATCTCACAGTCCTCTGCTGAAAGGCAGAGGCCTGTCAGCAAGCTCTAGAGAGTGTTTAACCTGGTACCAACAAAACTGGATGTGCAACCCTGGGAATGCCTGCGGGCTCGCAAAGCATATTGCTGAATCAGCTGCATTTATTATATATAGTGTGCATGAAGCCAGCAAGAATGCCACAGTGCTTGCAACCACAAAGGAAAGCAGCACACCATTTTGCAACCTAACTTGATTGCTATTTTATGTTTGTATGCCAAAAACAAACAAATTCTTTTTTTTTTGCTTTAAGTTCATCTTAAAAATAAAAGGCATGTAGTTTCAGTACAGAAAGAGAGCAGCTAAACCAGCACCCTCTTCATTACTACATGGTAAAAAAGTTCCTGAAAATGAGGCAAGGATAGAATATACTGCTCAGAGCCAGAGAATCCATCTGAAATCCCCTCATGTTGGCGGGAAAGGAAGGACAGGGAGCTGCTGACAATACTTACAAACGAAAAACCATGTGGGCTGCGTTCAGCTGAACAATGCAGTGGAAAGACCTGACTATTATAAACAGGATATCTTTAATATGGCTGCAGAGGTCAGAGCCAAAAGGCAAATGGACTGTCAAATGTTCTCATTAATATCCTCCAGTCACAGGACAGGAGAGACTCGCTTAAGTGAAAATCTTTAAGGAAAGCACTATTTCTTCCCAATCTCTTACAGTTGTTTATGGGAAAGAACGCGTTAAAAAAAAAAAAAAAAAATTATTCCTCAGGAAGGTTCCCATTCAGAAGCACTTGACATGTAGAGAACAGGAGCTGGTGCTCAAATCCTCCAGTATCTGCTGCATAAATAAACTCACTCCATCAAAAAAAACACCCAACAAAACACCCCAGATCTTCTAGGCAGGCTAGGCAAGGAAACTAAAAATCACTCCTCTGCCCACAGGAACAGCAGATCAGAGCAGCACTTCAAACAAACGTAAGCAGTGAGTTTCAGTCAAGAGGAAAGTCCTGTGAGTCATCTGTTGGCAGGACATAGTAGAGGCTCTGCAAACAAAACCACTTCGAGGTCACGCTGCTTTTCAACCGGTGATTATGTTTGCAACAGATTTCTGTATTTAAATGGGAATCCCTTCGATAAAGAGCTCCTCTCATTTCAAACAGCAAGTGAGTCTATGATGCGGCCCCCTGACCCTGCAGAGACAGCAGGATGGTATTTCCCTTGTTTCTGGCAAGTCCTTCAAAAGGATGTGGTGAATTGGATTAAGAAAGCGCCTCAGGTACACCCGGACTCTCCTTTTCCCCAAAGGAAGCCACAGGCACTCAGCAAGTCACCCAAGGGACGTAACACACACCCTGCATCGCAAACCCATTTCAAGCATCCCTCACTTTCCACCAGCCAATCTCTCCACATGGATGTTTCTGAACAGCCTGCTCACAGGAGGTGGGTGACTCCAGAGGGTACACTGAGTGACTGAGCTGCAGCCGAAACCACACTGAAATCTGCCCTGCACCATCCCAGGGCCCGGGTGCTGCCCTGCTGTACCTTCTTCAGCAAGTTCTGCTTGAAGACAAAACATTTCATGTTTTAGAGGACTGTTTTAAAGCTTTCCAAAAAAACACACAGGTTGATTTGACTTCAGAAGTATAGCCAAGGAAACAGATGACAATTAAGTGCTTCATTAAGACGATGAGTATCACTTCATTTACCTAATCAATGGAAATAGGGGGGGAAAAACGCTTCGATGACTACGTTATTAAATAATCCCTTCAAAATCTTCTCTGATTATTTCAGTACAGAATTAGCTCAGACTTGGGGCAAAAACTCTGCATTTGTTAAATTTTACCATGTGAGTCCCCCAAGCGCATCACCTCCCCAACACCACCTCCTAAGGTAGAAGAAACCCGTCAAGAGAAGCCCAGAATCGGGGGGAGCAGGCAGAGCTGTGGCAATAGAAAAGATGAAGCTGGAGAAAGAAGGACCTTGCAAAATCATATAGACAGAGATCTGCAGGACAAAGCCAAACAACAAAGTCTGTCTGCAGTAGCCTTGCACATCTCCTGGTAAGGCAACCCCATCACTTTCTGAAAAGGAGAATTTACTGGTTTTGTAGTAATTTGTTAACTTTTGTACTGGCTGGAGAAATTTTTCCAATGAATAAATTTCTACCCCAGGTTGACAGATTATTTTGCAAACAGTCCAAATTTATTTCTAAAAATCTAAGCAGGAAGTTAATATTTCTATAAAACAGAAATTTTGCAGCAGAATTAAAAAAAAAAGTAGTATTGAAATGGGCATTTGTGGTGAGGGTGCACCTCAGCTATACTAATGAACAAACCAGCTCACATCTGACTACTGTTTTAATGCCAGAAAGTCAGTGTCCATTTATATTCTACTTAGATTTGATGGCCAGTTTCACAGTCTTGAGGGCCAAAAATGTTTCTTTGGATGTCTGCGTTATCCTTGGTGTGAGTCATCCAACGGACAATTTTTTCCCAAATTCAAAAAAATACAACTTTCAAATGGTTTCTTTAAACTAGGTAATCCAATTACCATTTCTCCTAACCATATTATCTTGCCAAGCAGTAAAACTTTTTTTGCTTTTTTTCAGAAGGCCATTACTTTAAATACTTTTTAAGATATAGAAAAGAAATATTCACCATTTTCACTAAAAGGGCACTTTTCTCAACAGAAATTATTTCTTCCATTTTTAGTTTACAGCACTAAATATCAGTAGGTAAACAGACACATGTTAAGCAAGTATGTAGATTAGTTTCCATAAATTTGGTAGATGCCAGTATTTACGGAGTGGTCTGAATAAGCTTAAGGAACAGGACACCAAAGCAACCTCAAATGAGCCGCTACAACAGTCGCTACGCAACAGCGTAGTGACAAGGGCCATCCCAGCTCCTAAACCGTTCTAGCCTGAAGATGGACAGATCTGATCCTTCCACAAGATTTTCTTGCAGCACTGACCATGACAATTTCCAGGCAACTCCTCCCGTGACCAACAATATAACAATAAAACAATAAAAAAATATAACAATAAAAAGTTTCTCCAGTATTGAAAGGCTCAGCTAGAACTCCAGATGTGGCACTATACCTCACTGACAGCACCCAGACTCACCACCTCCACCAAACCCAGAAGCCTGAAGTCTCTCTCTTGAGGTGTTGCCACCAACCTGTAGTAGCTTCTCACATTCTCCTTACAGACTTATTCAAGGTTTACCCATGTTAGTAACAAACACCACCACTTCCATTGCTGTAATCCAGCCACGGACAGTTATTTCACAGTAAGTCACCTTGTGAAATAACTCTTCTGCTTCCAAAAGCTACGTTGGCCAATCCTTCCATCCCCCAAAAAGGAAAACAGGCCCACTGCTGAGAGCAGAAACTCCACCACAACCCAGACAGCCAGATCTTCCAAAGCCAGGGAAGCCTGCCTCTAGCATTTGTCTTCTGAAGCCTGGCTGCTGAGGGACAGCCCACAGAGCTGAGCAAGAGGAAAAGTCAGCCCTGAGGAAAATACTTAGCCAAGCAAATAAAATAACCAGAGGAGTAAAGTCTCTTGAAACAGTCAAACCTGTGTCAGCATGACCAAACCTGTAGTGCTCAGCACACCAGCAACCATGCACAGGTAGCCAAGAGCAGAAAAAGGAGACATGAAGAGCAGCAGAGTCTTCTAGTAATCACACAAATGCTAACTGGTAGACATAAATAAAATCCATAGCAGTTTCAGGTCAGGTTTAGAAGTCCCTGTGCAGTTTTACCCTATTAGATTTTAGAAGATATTTCTATCTATGCACTGTTTTGTTTTACACAGATACAGACATCCCAGAGAATCACAATCAGGGCTCCAGTGCTGCACGATACATTCACCATACAGAAGAGGACAGAAATAAAGCACAAATACAGTCTAGTAATTTTTTGGTCAGAAATAATACTTGGTTACAGCAATCTGGATTTTTTTCCCCAGTAGTAATTGATCCTAACAGATAGAAGGACTTAATTTTTCTCAATTCTCCTTCATGCACACTGCACCCTCTGCACTATTTCTTTACTACATTTTTTTTCTCCTCAAGGGACCACATAAATGGTCATCGACACGAAGTAACTTCCAAAACAGCTGGATGCTCAGTTTAAAGTAGAAATCTCCATTACCACAGCAAAATGGTAAGTAATACAATATTCAGGAATCACAACCATTTATTTAGGGTTGTTGGAAACGCATTTCTTTAAACTGGGCAGCAAACACGAGAAGCACTAGGCGGTGGTTTTCTTCAGTGAGTTTTGGGGTTTTTTTCTTACTTAGCATTTCATCTTCAAACATCCCACTGGAATTAGAAAGAACATTTCAGCTCCCTGAACACACATAACCAACTTTCACCACTTCCTCCAGTCCTCTACGCTTGGATAGGCTGGACTCAAATGCCAAAAGCGCTACCAAAACTTACAAGAGTAGTAACGGAATAAAAGTAGTAATCTTGGAAAATACAGGCATCTTACCTTTTTCAGTGCCAACGAATATGGAGATGATTTTATTCCTAGGTTTTCTCTCTTCTGGTACAGAGGGCAGGGGTTTCAAGCTGTGGTTGACAGACAATTGGTCTTTGCCCCCTGAACTGAAGATAGCACTGCTCATCCGGACAGGAGGAGCTGGCGGCTTGTCTTCCAGTTCTCCGTTGTCAGACATGGTTCTCAATAGCTAGCGAAAGCACTGAAAGAGAAATATTTGTTTTAACACAGGAAGAGAGCATAGAATGCATAAACGTAGCATTTCTTCTGCCGGCCAACACTGAAAAGGAGGTGTGAATTCAACCCTGAGGAACTTTGCAAGCACTGCGCTGGCAGACACCGATGCCTCTGCCGAAGGGAGTGGATGCCTTCCTCATTCCCACTTCTGGGCCACCCATTCATTTGTGCCAGCAGCAGCGTTTGGGGGATGGAGTGATAAAACTAACTCAGTTAAAAAGAAGAGTTATAATGCGGACCGATTGCCAGACCCGGTTCACTATCTCTTCACACAAAGGCTGCAGACATGAAAGAGAGATGTAAGGGCACATGTACACCTTTTGGGGGTAATTGTGGTTGAAACAGCTTCATGCTCTAGACTTAAACACCTTTAAAAGTTTTACACGCTTTCCTCCTTGCCATTTATCAGACAAAATCAGGGGGAAAAAAAACCAGAATGGCTTCTAAGTCTTAATTCAGCACGCCGTCCACATTAAGTTGTGTATTAAGAATCTCTCTCCCCAAATTCAGCAGCCTACATGAAAGAGCATGGGACTAAGATCCACTGGATGCATTCCACTTCTGAATGAGGATTTGCATCGTTTCACCACTTTAAGTCACACCTTCTCCATTTATAAACATAATAAACACTATCAACACAAGCCCTTAATAAAAACATGAGCAAGATCACAAATAAATAGTTGTTAAAGTTAGAAACACAGCACAATAAAGCCTCTACATCACACATTCCACATTTAACAAAATCTGCACTGGCTTTTCCTCCCTACCCATAATATCCAGGAGATTTTTTTCTCAATCACCAAGAGAGAGGGAGGCTCTCTACTACAGACTAAACAGCACAAAGAGATTTACAGAAATTACCTCTTGGTGACAGCTGAATAACAAATATGCCTCTTATTTCTCCATACCCTCAAGTGGTGAGCTACGTCTTTGGAACAGGAGCCAACACATCTCCTCTGTGTTGACCTCCTCTTTTCACAGCAGTTTGGGAAATAAATGGCCTACTTATGTCTATCAGCTGCCCATCACAGCCCCAAAGCATGTCTCAGTCACATCACTGGAGCAATCGTTACCAGTGCAATTCAAAAGAGTCAGGATAAGACAGCGCAATCCACTCTTGATGATCACACCTTATTTCCAAAGTACAGATACTGGGCTATACAAAGTCTCAGCCCAACACGGGCATCTTGCACAGCACGGTCGTAGCAGCAGAACTAAACACATGCCAATTGCCATTCCTCATCGTTTCACTGGGTGGGTGGATAATGCTACATCCAAAACAAAAAAAAAAGAGCAGCTCTTACGGTGCTGGGCTTTGGATTGGGAGGTAGAGAAGAAGATGCCGGTGTTGTGGCTGCTGCTGAGCAGCGCTCGCACAGCACCCAGGCTCTTTCCAACATTCCCCACCCAGTGGGATGGGGTGGCCAGGATCCTGGGAGGGGACACAGTCAGGACAGCTGACCCAAACTGACCCAAGAGATATTCCACACTGCGTGACGTCAGCTCAAGTATAAAAAGGGAGAGAAAGGAGGACAAGGACGGGGTCATCTGTTGGAGAAGACGCTTGACCTCCGAGCAACCACTGCGCGTACCGGAGCCCTGCTTCCTGGGAAAGGCCAGACGTCGCCTGCTGATGGGAAGTGCAGAATACAATCTTATTTTCCTTCACTTTGCGCATGCACAGCCTTGCTTTTTGCCTTTTCCTGTTAAACTGCCTTTATTGTCCCCTACAGGCTCTTCCCATCTTATTCTCTCCCCCCTTGTCGTGCTGAGGGAAGTAGAGTGGGAGCGACCGAGCAACTTGGTGGGTACCTGGCACTCAGCCAAGGTCAACCCACCACAGGACTCAGCCTGTGATTCTCATTCTCCAACAGCCTTCCAAACTCACTCGCTGATTGCTCTGTCAGATGTTGCAAGTTATCTACAGTATCTTCTGAGTTTTCCAGCATCTACACTTCAATATGGGATTAAGAAAAAATTAAGAACTCTGCAATCTAACAGCAGCTCTGAGCAACCTATCCACTGGGATTTTAATAGCAAATGCTTCCCTAACAATACAGATGGTTTACACAAAGTGAGCATCACCCGTTTGTGATATGTGGCCTTCAAGAATCCTACTGAAGTTGGGCTTGGAGTACTGGCAGTACAGGGGACTGTAATCCATTTCCCTTATGCTAATCAAATCTCAGAAGAGACTAGGATATAGCTTATCCATCTATCCTTAGCTATGCAAATGGGAACAGAGATTTAAGAGAAAGCACGTCTTCTTCTGAACAAAGAAATACAATCGGACTGCTAAATAAATCAGAGTAAATAAATGTATCACCTTACTTTCACACCCAAATTATATCCTTTGTGAAGACAGCAATATCATGAGTAGCCTTTTGTATTTTTCTAAAACTTATTTTAGAAAATACCATTTCCTATTATTTCCTCCAGTTGTGCAGTTTTTTGAGCTGCTTGATACGAGCAAGAGCAGGATGGAAGGATAAACCACTAACCTGCACTGGAAACTGGACAAGAATGGACTTGACCCTCCAAGCCCATACTAATGCCCCACACACTCCCTTGGAAAGCCCAGTCACCAAATTAACCATGTGGTATTCAGGCTGCAAATCAACACCAAAAAAGGCCCAACCAAATCACATAAAAAAAAAACAAACCATAAAAAAAAAAATAAAAAAAAATCAGCCACCACAACCTGTTCCCAAATCAAAAATAAAAACTCACCAACATTTACTGTACTTTTATTTACATATTTAAAAAAATAATAAAATTCTCAGTGTTCAGTCACATGCTCAGCATTACTGCTTGATTTGAAACAAATTATTCCTTAGCACCTTGCATGCTCAAGGGAAGAAACCATTAAGGAACAAGTTGAAAGCAAGTCTACGGAAATCCCAAACTCATCTATTCCACAAAAAAAAAATCACAGGCTTCAAGAAACTGGCATAAGAGTATCTGTGCAGAAGCCGCAGAGCTACAGCTCTGATCAGCTGTTCGAAGCGTTAGAAGATCCTTCACCTCACTCAAAGTAGAGCCCAGAAGCTCTACAGAAGGCAAAGAAGTTGCAGAGCTGCAGAAAGACAAGCATCAGCTTCCCCTCTGAGGAACTGGCTCCATCATTTGCAGTTAAACAAAATCTCATTAAATGTGTGGTTTAGTAAAACCTCAGCTTTCTGGAAAAACTCCAGAGATGTGACCTATTTGGTAGCACAAAGTATAATTTCTGAGCGGCTGTTTCAAAGACTGTTGTTAAACTGAAGTGCTAGATCCAAAACCATTCTGCACAAAGGAACATTTCAATGAACAAGAGCTTTGAATTCATAGTTTAAATTACTACAGCTTCACCCCCAACAGATCACTTTGTAAAACAGAAGTTTGATCACGGAATCACTGAATGGTAAGGTTTGGGAAGGATCTCTGAGGATCATCTGGTCCAACCCCCTTGCTACAGCAGGTTCACCTAGATCAGGTTTCACAGGATTGAGTCCAAGAGGGTTTTTAAAGTCTCAAGGGAAGGAAACTCCACAGTCTCTCTGGGCAGCCTGTTCAATGCTCCATCACCCTCGAAGTAGAGAAGTTTTTCCTTATGTTTTTGTGAAATCTCCCGTGTTCCAGTTTGTGCTTGTTACTCCTTGTCTTATCACTGGGCACCACTGCAAAAAGACTGCCCCATCCTCCTAACACCCATCCTTCAGATATTTACAGGCATTGTTAAGATCCCTTCACAGTCTTCTCTCTTCCAGGCTAAACAGACCAGGTCTCAGCCTTTCCCTGTAGAGGGATGCTCCAGTCCTTCACCAACTTTGTAGTCCTCCACTGGACTCTCTCCAGTAGTTCCCTGTCTTTCTTGAACTAGAGGGCCCAGAACTGGACAGAGGACTCCAGATGTGGCCTCACTAGGGCAGAGTAGAGAGGGAGGAGAACTTCCCTTGACCTGCTGGTCACGGTCTTCTTAATGCTCCCCAGGATACCACTGGCCTTCAGTGGGAGACGTGAAGCCAAGTTCCTCAGAAGTGCAACTCACTTCCACCTCTGCCTGGTGAGGCTGAGGCAAGATAAGCACAGGGAAGCTCCTTGTGTAGCTTAACCCACTCTTTTCCTCCCAGTCCATGAAGAGACCTACAGTGGCTGACTTGCATGCGCGTTTTGAGTTTCGTTTTTACAACAACATTTCAGGAGTGAGTCCTGCTGCTCCCAGTAGCATTCTTCCTTTTGGGGAAGAAAAGGGCCCAGCACAGTCTCATCACAAAAGAGAGCAAGCAGTTCCTGTTGCTGCCACTGGTGGGAAAACACCCAGAAACATAACCAGTAACATAACCAAACTGACAGTGAGTAAAAACTGGAAAGCCAAGTGAGAATTGGGCAGCATTTGCAGAAAGCTGCTGAACACACGCTGCTGCAGCACGTTAGTCGATGCTATGGGGTTTTGTTGGGGTTCCCTCCCCCCTCAATTCCTCTTTGTGTGAACATAAAGCTGGGCTGCTTCCTGCAGAACTTCCTAAAGCACAGCTCTTGCGCCGGTCCTGGCTCGCTCAGCCTCCCTCATGACCGGTAGCAAGGCTGATGCCCACTCCCAGCCCAACTGAACCAGGGGGCTTGCTGGGCAGCAGGTCCCTCTCCCACTGGGCTGCTATTTAGCTCTTCTGAATTCTGAAAAAGGACAAATACTTTTTTTTTTTTCCCCTCTCAAACTTGTTTGCAGAATGACTAAAGGGAAATAAAATGAAAACCGGAGACAACCATTTTCCTACCTGCTCTAGTGCACAGTCACGTATTTCCTGGAGCACTTGCACTTGAGCAGATGAAGTTTCAAATAAGCATTTTGCATCTGTACACATCAGTCTTACAGTGTAATACTAAGGCCCTGAGCCTGGGTAGGAAGATGGTCCCATGCATTAAATGAAATAGCTGTGTAGAAAGTTCTTATATCACAAAGAGTTGAATTTGTCTTCTTAAGATGTACATATTGTTGTGCTGGGGAAGTCTAAGCTGCATCTCTATTTCATTGCCTGGGATTTGATGCGAAAGTAAATTGGACTTGAAAAAAACCAAAACAAAACAACAAAAAAAAACAACCAAATAAAACCATCACACAAAATAAACACCAAACAAAAAACAAACAACAACAACAAAAAAAAAACACCAAAAAAACCAGCACACCACGACAACAATCAATCAAGCTCAGAGCTGTCTGATATCATGTACACTTTACAGTGCTACTTAAGCAACAGCTAGTGAAGGAGCCAGAACTGTATCAGTGAAATAAATCAAATCCTCTGTATGGCCATACCCTGACAGGCTCAGAGAGCTGCAAACCCAACTCACTTCTAATTACTACAGGTAAAAATAACTCCTTTAATGTGTTCCACAGAAGGAGCAACACAAACATTACACTGAAGTCTATTCTGCACGGGTGACCGAAAAGCAGAAGTAATGAATTTCAGACTAACAGCGCATGAAGAAATACAACCACTTTGCTTCTGAAATCATAACCCTTGATGCCTCACTACACTGCAGGACCTTAGTGGGACACCAGCTGAACCGCCGCAAGGAGAAGTGCAGAACATTTGGGCCATGCTCACAACCAGCAGGGCAGGTGTGGTGCTTGAAAGCAACCCAGCAAAACTAACGGTTGTCTGACAGAAGGAACGGAAGAAGAAAAGAGAACAGATCAAAAGTGAAACAAGCCCTTATGACAAGTGCCTTTCCCAGGCTCTGCTCTAGCAGAGGGCACCAGGGTTGAGAAAAGAAAATGATCCTTACAGCAACCTGCGCAGCGGCAGCTGTCATTTTGCTGTCTTCCTGTAGAGCCTTATAGGGTGCTCCTGGCAGCAGCGGTCGCCCACAAAGAGCAGCATCCGGAATAGCCAGGTCCAGAGCAGAGGAAAACATCAAAACAGACGGCTCACAAACAAATCTCCAAGGCAGAAGATGTCAAGTGAAAAAAAAAAAGCAGCATAGTGTAATTAAAACCAATAGAAGAGGTGGTGTGTGATGCTCCAAAGGACCTGTATAACAAGGCAGATTTAAGAGAGTCATGTCCCACGCTTGCTGTAAAAATCCTTGTTGAGACTCATTCTCAGCACACTGATGTCAAACCTCCAAGGAGGTTTTAGTAGTTAGCTTATCCTCACCCACCCCACACCATTCCTTTTTAATACCTAAAAAACCACCTTACTGGAGGAGGTGAGACTCGATGTTTCATTATTCTGGAAAAGAGGGCAAACAGATAGCGACATCGTGCAGTTTCTGTTCATTCCATCAGATATTCCATTTTCTTGGACCAAACAGATTTAGGAGGTCAAAAGCAGAATGAAATACCAGCAAGGATATTTTTATTTGTCCCTTTCTACCTGCCAACCCCCCAACTCCAGATACACAAACCCCCACACTCACTCCACCTCTGGCCATATATTATGTTGGGCCCTTTTTTTGTTTTAAAGGCTCCTGTTGAGCAATAGATTTCCTGTGATTAGCTCACTTAGTACTGATTATAGCTCACTTCCTCCCAGGGATTAGCTGAAAGCAGCTTTCTGACAAGTTTTTATTCAGATGGTGCTACCCAGCCCCAGCTCACTTCCTGCCCCAGCTCTAACAGCAGGTTACTTCAGCAGCTCATCAACGGGATATTATTTCACCGCTGCAGAAAAATTCACAGAAGGCACAAATCTCATACGGTGTCCTCCATGAAAAGCAAACCAAATCTTTCTGGATGCTTTGCTTTCCAACTTGAAGCCTTTGGATCCGTGAGATTTAATCACATCCAAAAAGAAACCTCCTGGAACTGTATGAGACTACCTTTGGAGCCTGAAAATGTTTATCTCTTCACATCAACTCAGAAAAGTGCTGGAAAAAATAAAACCACAACAAAACAAACCAACAGCAGTGGCAGACTTGACGCAGTTGCAGATTTTCTGCCTGCTGAAAGGGGACTTGTACAGAAGTAAGAACAGGAGGGACCTTGGTAACAGCCAGTGAAAGCCAGGAGGATAAGCTGTTCCACCTACAGTTATGAAAAGCATGTGCACTTGCTTTAGTGCAACATGTAGTTCTCAAAGCCTTCCCACCTCTAAAAAGGCAGGCGCCAAACTCCAGGACACTTCCTGAAACACCTCCTTCCAGCTTCAGGGGGTCTCAGATAATAGTGTCTGGTCAATGACAAACCCCATACCTGTGAAAACGAACAGAGGGGAAAACAGAGTAACCTATGATACTCCACTCAAGCACACATCTCTAATTTACAAGCACAAACGAGCAAGATATCCCCTTCAAATGATGCAGTTGAGAAAATAGCTAAACCCAAAAATGATTAAAAAATACATTTGATAAGCTCAGATAAGTTTGCAAAGGGACACATTTTAAAACTGATCAGTAAGGCTGATCCATTAATGGAGCCAATAAATTGTTAGTGTCTTTTTTTTTTCTCTCTTGTTTTCAAGATTAACACCANCTAGTGACCTTTATTTTTTTCTCTCCTCTTTTTATTTTCTCTCTTGTTTTCAAGATTAACACCAACCTGCCTCCTTCAACCAGCAAGGCTACACCAAGTAGTTTATAAACAGGTCCTTTCTTGCTATCTTCCCTTTACAGCAGCTACATGTGAGAGAGGCAAGGCAGAATACTCACAATCTAACAACATTATAGGAGAACCTCATTCTTTTCCAAAATCAGACTGGATGATACACGTTACATACCGAGCTAAATTCTTTCCAATTTGATTTTTTCTGACCTCTCAATTTCCTGATGATTTTTGCTGAGTGACACATACAGAAAAAAAAACCAACAACATTGCACAGAGAAAAATCACTGCTCTTTAGATGCCAAGTGAACAACAGAGTTGAGGGAGAAGATTAAAACAAGCATGGTCAAACAGAAGAAATAAAAAAAAAAGCAGAAAGGAAACTATCTTTTGTTCAGAAGGAATAGCCTCTCTAAATCTGTAATGAGACGTGCTGACTGTGAACCAGGTTACAGAAGACAAACATCCTATTCATGGGATATTTGAAAGGGCTTCTAAGGCTTCCTAAAGAAAAATATTCTTCGAACTCACTGCCAAAGTACATTACAACCTAAAGCAACTGAACTATTTACTCCTTACGGCACTTACCAGATGTGCAAAGTCTTGCACTGAAAATGAGCAACCAGGCTACGAAAATGTCAATTTTCCAAATAAAACTAGATCACAGCCTTCTAATAGGAGACCAGTGATGGACATCACCTTGTGATCCCCTGGACAGCCAACACAAACAAGCGTATTTCAGTTAGTGCTTCTTCACCACGCAATGCATAAAGCTAAATCATCCTAATCCCTCAGTCCAGGCACAATAAAGTGCAACTTTCATATAATCATTGATAAAGAGAAGTGAAGCAGATTCACAAAGTGTGTATAGATAGTACAAAAAAAACCAAAACAACAAACCACAAACTAAAAAAACCAAAACCACAAAAAAACAGCAATAGCAGAAATATTGATAAGGACAATTTTTTTTCTCCCAAATTCTCAATTTTCAGCTTTTGAAATAGGGCAGGGGGGATTCAAATGGATTGGATTTGCGAACCGTATCCTGGGTTGCCAACCGTATCCTGGGCTGCATCAAAAGATGTGTGTACAGCAGATCAAGGGAGGTGATTCTGCCCCTCTGCTCTGCTCTTATGAGACCCTACCTGGAGCGCTGCATCCAGCTCTGGAGCCCCCAACACAAGAAGGACATGGATCTGTTGGAGAGGGTCCAGAGGAAGACACAAAGACAATCAGAGGGCTGGAGCACCTCTCCTAGGAGGACAGGCTGAGGGTCTGTTCAGTCTGGAGAAGGGAAGACTCCGGGGAGACCTTACAGCGGCCTCCAGTGTCTGAAGGGGCTACAGGAAAACTGGGGAGAGACCGTTTATAAGGGCCTGTGGGGATAAGACAAGGGCAATGGTTTGAAACTAGAGCAGGGGAGATTCAGATTGGACATCAGGAAGAAGTTCTTTACTCTGAGGGTGGTGAGACACTGGAACGGGTTGCCCAGAGAAGCTGTGGAGCCTCATCCCTGGAAGTGTTCAAGGCCAGGCTGGCTGAGGCTCTGAGCAACCTGCTCTAGTGGGAGGTGTCCCTGCCCATGGCAGGGGGGTTGGAACGAGATGATCTTTAAGGTCCCTTCCAACTCAAGCCTTTCTATGATTCTATGATAATTTCTTAGTTACCAACTACACCTTTTGTGACTGAAAAAGATATCAATAAGAAAAAATTAGAAGAGGTACAAGACTAGAGACAAGATGTGGAACAGTGCTGGTAAAAGCCCATTAGTGCATCGAAGATTTATACAAATTAATGATATTTGACTTCACTATATATTGCAGCCACCTGAAAATCATGTGATAGATCTCCACTTTCTCCCTTTGAACCATACACAGCAATCAACTGCCACCTCAGTCACCATTTCTGCTTTATAAAATAAATTGGGCACTACCGAACTGTGGTGCAGTATTTCATCACTAGTGAACTAGAAACCTCCTACTTGCTTAAGCACCTCTGAAACAGCTCAAACACCACAGGCCACAGTACCAGACAGGCCTCAGAGGTCACTCCTCAGCCGCCTTTATTTCTCATTTCCCTCAAGTTTGGCAGGAAAACTAGGTCTTGACAACAGTACACAGAAATAAGTCAGATGCCTGAGCTGACAGCTGCAGATGCCCATCTCCACCTTGCTTCTGCAGAGTGTGATGGAGGAGGAATTCACTCAAGAGGAATCCATTTTCCACCCCCTGTTACAGGGCTTGTAGTTCCTGCCTACCAGCTGAATTCAGGCCCTGCTTCATTTTACACAGCCCACAGCCACAGCTTTCCTTCAATGAGCCATTGTGCAACTCTGCATAATAACAGTACTCAAAGGTGTTTGAAAAAGCCTATTCAACCCTCAACAAGGAAATTACTTACCCCTGCTCTACCTACTTAAACACCTGAGTCAACTGAAGGCAGACAAGACAGCCTGCAGCATGCATATCGCATGCAAATCCATGATTCAAGGTGTTGGTGCTTACTCCTATTTCACTCCCTAGAAGACACTTTTCAGCCTTTATTTTCATGAGTTGAGGTTTTGTAAAGATCAAAGGAGAATGGGGAAAAGGGCGAGTAGGGAAAGTTTAAATAAAGAAAAAAAACAAACCAACAGTCTGAGTCTCATCGTTGAGATTCTCTTAATTCAACCTGGTATTTACAGGCAGAGAGGGATCACACATTCCGGAACAAAAGTTATTTGAATAAAGGCTACCCTGCCTGAGGTACCTGTGCACTTTGGTGCACTTCTGTATTTCCACCAGCATTCACAGTTGATTAACAGCGACAATTACCACTTAATAAAGCAATGACACCGCTCTAATAACTTCAGGCTACTGTTGTTTTGTGGAAAGACCACCAATAGCTATTAGAAATATTTTTATTTTTTTTTAGTCTCTGAAAAGATCATTGGGCAACTGTAAAACAAGGCTATGTCTTACCCATTCAGATTAGAGGTCGAGGGTTAACTGGGAAGGAACGTACAGTATGTACCAGGATGTCAAAACAAAAAATAAAAATCCAAGATTAAAAGAGATCCGTCACTCCCTCATGACACTGGCAAGAGCTGTCAAATGTTGGCTACAGGGGGAATAAAAAAAAGGAATAATAAGGGAAAAGACAAAGGGGAAAGAAGAAAGAAACAGCTCCCTCCAGTAAAGCTCTCTTTTTCACATGCTGTCAGAATAGAGCTCTTTGTTTCTCCCTAGTGGCTGGTCAAGGCTTGCTTCAACTGCAGTTACTGCTTGCACAGAGGAGTAACTTCAGCTCAGCCCTGGGTTTGTAAAACCCCTGACTCTTCTCAAACAGTTGACAGCCTGGCACAAAATGCCACAGTGGGAAATCCTGCCTCTTCCCGACTCAGTTTTCCCAGCTGTGTTGAGCACCAGTGGACACCAGTGCAACCCACTGCCACCCGGATGATCAGTCACTTTCACCAGTTTGCCAAAACCCCTACATGGATAGATCCAAGCTCAAGACATTCATTTCTTCATACTCACGCTGAAATAATTCAGCCAGAAAGAGCAAAGTCTACAAGAAATCAAATGCAGGGTCTGTAAAAGCAAAAAGCACTTGAGCACGGCAACAGCTCATTCAAATAAACAAAACCAAAAAAACCACACAACCAGAGATGGTTTGGGCAGACATAATTCATTTCCTAAGCATATTCTTGCAGCACCATGCAGAAAACCAGAGATCCTTTCTCCAGGAAGAATTATATTCCATTTGTGCCATAATAGACAAGTACAACAATTTACTCACTGAGACTCCTACACGAGTAGAGTTCCCTGCAGCATCCTCCTCCTACAGCAGGCAAGTTCACTTGCTTCTCAGGTGGGAAAGACATTCTTGGCTAGTATGCACAAATTATAAAAGCTTAAGCCTTCTCAGAAATATGCATAGCTTCTAGACTTCACTGTCGCCGGAATAATCTACAAATGTGAAGCACTGCAGTTGTGTCCGAGGCTGCAGGTAGCACTGCTGCCACTAACAAAGCTCTGGTCTCTCTCACTCCCAACCAGGGTCCTGCTCACATCAGTAAAACTGGGAATTCCCCCAGCAGAACCCCGAGACTGCTTTTGGTTAATAGGAAAAGTACAAAGAAGTTGTTTATTGCTGCAGCTACTAGGAGGATAACTGGGAACAGAGGACAACGGCAAACAGCCATAGCCAGTCATAGATCTTGATGGTGAATCACGGCATCCTGAGAGTTTGAAAGGCTATTGATTTATTCAAACAAACAAAAAAAGCAATGAGAAAGCAACACCCTCAGGAAGGGTCATCCCAGTATTTCTCTGCTCACAGCAGCTCAGGACTGTAGGATGGCATCAGATCTTAGTAAAATACTCCTCAGAGCTCAGCAACAAAACCTCACTAACGCTACTTCTGCCCCCAGCTAGTTGGTACAAGGGTTTCAAAATCATCAAATTCAGAGGAAACTTAATTCCACTGCTGAAGTTTTGTATAAAATCTGTAAAACTCTGAGATAAGTGCTTACACTATTTTTTTTACTGGCATATTTAACTCTATTATGAGAGGTAAAGATACCTAGATGAGGCATACAACCAAATTCTGCAGTCACAGCACATCATCATAGGCTAGGCAACCCCTTCCCCAATATTTCAAACGCTAATAAACAGTGCAAAAAGCACAAGCTACAGCTGTCACAACTCCAGTCAACATGAATTTCTAAGATCTCTACTCACATTACGTTTTGGGCACGAAGACCTGTCTTTATCAACAGAAAAACAGCAAAACACCACCTAGAACAACATGGGGGGGAAGTAAATAAGGCAAACATTTTGGAAATTATTCACTCATGTTCACACTCTAGTACTCTTTCTGTGACTCTGTCCTGGCTTGCCTTCCATGCTGTTAGAGGTTTTCTACTTTAAAATTACTTGCACACATCCAAGCAGCATATTAATGTACAGTTTAATGCAGCAATTCCCTGAAATTCAGGCAAATGTTCTTCTCTGTCTTTCAGGGAGCCAAAGCAGTCATTTGGAAGCTGGAAGTAACAGCATCCAAAAAATTGGCCATCAGAATGAGTTTAAAAAAAAAAAAATTACAAAAGTTTAAGTCATTCCTAGTAAAACTACTTCTCTCTCTTTTCATTCACAAACAGGTTTTTAATTTATTAATTAATTCAAACAACCCAGAACTGGTGCACAGGCTACAAATAAAAATTTGTTTTAAAATCTGCCAAAAAGAGCTTCAAATTGTATCACACTTCAAAAACAACTCATCTTTGTTCCTCGTATGCTGATGTAGAAACTAATTTTTGCCAAGCCTACAGGAGAACTGTAGGAGCCAGTAAGCAGGAGGAAAAAAAAAAAAAAGATAAAAAAATCCCAACTTCTGTGTATTATTCCTACTACATATGCCTCTTACAGTTCACAAATCAAATGTATCATAAAAGTATCCTCAACATTAGTGTATGTAAATAAATGTACAATGATTTAAACACCAAATTTTCAAAGTGATGTAATAAATAACATTTTATGTTAGCAAACCTCACGAAAGTTACTATTTTATCCCTGCTTTACCGATGGAGAACTAGGCACAAATTCTCTGTACACATTTAAGACTGTTTCTATAGGATGCTGCAGCATCAGGGCCACAAAATTTGGTTTTACAACTCAAGAATGAAATACTTTTTCAAAAATGAAAATACAAAATGAAGAACACAGTTGCCAACTGAACGGACAAAAGGACTGTGAAAATTGCAGGACAGGATAATCAGCGCCCTGTGAAGCAGCCAAAGGAAGCTGTCAAGTTAAAATAATATTTAAACAGTTGGCAAAGCATAATATTGAACTTAAAAAACTGCAAAACACTTTAAAAAACTACTTATATCATTGTATAGATTATGACAAGAGTTTAACCCAGAAGCAAACACGAGGGCAAATGTGTGAAAGGTCCCTATTGCTGGTGAGAAGTTGTCTTTGGGCATCTAGCAGGTTGCTTAACATTTTATACAAGGTGTTAAGCAACTGTAAATGAGATTCTGTTGAACTTTGAATGATACGTGTTTCCTTAGCCAGTTTTACATGATTAGTGTTTCAGCTATCACAGCTAAACTCTAAGGCCTGGGCTGTCTAGGCAAGTTTGCTGCAGTGCTGCGGCACTTGAAGTTAAATTTAAGTAGTCCTATCAGCTCTATATAGAGCTGTGTACCTGTGTAATGAAAAAGGAGTGAAATTTTTATGGGAAGAACGGTAAGATTTCTGTGAAACATCACAGAGCGAGAATAAAGTTTCAGAAAATGCATTTTTGTGAGGCTCAGGCATTTATGTAAGAAAAGGATGCCGTTCTCAAGCCTAGTTCTTCCTCATTATCCTACCTCCAGTAACAGCAGTGCAATTAAAAAGTAGCTGAAGATGTCTGTGAGGATGAGACTGAACTCACATAAAACAGACCTCAAAGATTAATGCCTGATCCAGCACAACGATTTTACACCTCTCAAGTCTTCCTCTTTTCCATTTGAGTATGAACATACAAACAAAGCCATAAAATATTTTTGTTGCCAGAAATGGGAAGACTTATAAATTCTGTGATTATGAAAATTCAAGCACGCTTTTTTTTTTTTAAATAGAAAAAATAAAAGAGTACTTCTCATAAAATTTATTGTAACTATTGCAAAAGTTAACCTTAATATAATACCTTTAGAAGTGGTCAACTTTCCAAGAGTTTGTCATCTAAAGGAAAATTTTCTCAGGTCCTTTCAATTCTGTTGAGAAAACAGGAAGCGAATTTCAGTAAGCCATTTCAATAGAGTAAAATAGAGATAAAGATCTCTGTTAAACTTGGCAACAAAGAGAGAGCCCACAAAATAGCAGTTAGACTGGTGGCAAGAGACTGCTCCATCACCACACTGCTCACTGGAAAATGGCCCATCATCCAACATTCACCAGTTACGTCTGAGCACACAGGTAGCGCATGTGAAGCAAAAAAAGGAGGCACTGATGATACTCCTACCTTGGTTAGGAAATTAAAACTATAAACAAGAGAAAGGGACAGTTAAGAGCCCAAACGCTGAGGATTACTGGAAAGTATATTTGACAAAATGACAAAACCATGAAGGGTTAGGAAGAGAAAGTTGTAACGGCAGCGCAGGAAAAACATCACTTTCATTAATCAGTGACGTGAAACAAAAGTTACACCTATTTTTCAATCTTGACCAAGATCCTTTAAACAAAGGGATTTCTTCAGTTAAGGTGCAGTTTTAAATTTAGAAAACTGGCATCACACTTTGGCCTGTGGGCCTAGGAAAGGCTGAGGAAGTAAAATACAACCACCACCAGTCACTCAGCCTTTGGCAGTACTTCTCTACTGGGTTTTATTTGACTAACTTCCGGAGATTTTCAGTGTCAGGGCAAGGAGGATCCTCAACAAGTCACGGTTGAAGTGTTACAAGATAAAGGTCAGTGCCAACCACGTGTCTGACCAATATCTCTTAGCAGCAATGAGGGAATGGAAAATAACCATTGAAATCCTGTTAGTACAAATGTTGTTTTGCTGGACTGAAAATCATCCCTATCAGGAATTAAACCAAATCTAAATCCATTTCATCGTGGTATTTTCACTTATAACTTTAACTTCATTCTTTTAGGTTATTCCCTAACCCTTTTATTTTTTAAGACTCTAAAATTTGTTACGTTAGATGCTCTAGTAATATAGTTGTGGATGCGCTATCATTTAGGTTTACTAGGTGTCTTAACTTCTTCCACAAGCAATACTCAATACAGTTTTACCAAGCATGAGTACACTTGCTTGTGCTGAAAAAAAAGACTAGAAGACTTTTCAGCAAGACAAGCCAAGGAGAATGAGACTCGTGCCTCTCAGAAGTAAAACATTAATAGTTATTCCATTGTAGAATAAGACAATAAAAGAGATCAGAAACACACAAGCCTGCTTGTGAAGAAAGCATCCAAATCAGCTGTACTGAACTATTTCGGGTTTGTTTTTTTTCCATTTCTAACAGCTACCTGGAAAAAATAATCTTACATCTAAAAATGTCAACATCAATCCTCTCTAGAAAAAAAAAAAATAAAACAAAACCAAAGAAAAACTCCACCAAAACCCAAACCAGTACTATATTACATATCTAAAATCCCTGCAAGTAAGTCCAGAAGGGCTGGAGAGTAACATTTGCAAAAGCACTGAGTGCCACACTTTTGGTTACTGTGACTGTCACAGTCAGCATCCCACCACTATGCTGTACACCTTGCAACAGGCCAGAAACAAAAAATCAGAAGGAGGTACTTGCTTGAACCTCCTGACTGCAGCATTTAAGGCTCTCTCTATCACAGAGAATTACCTCCCAAGCTTCCACATGAGTCTCAAAGATCTAAAAAAACCACGTTAGCACCAGATTGAAATGAATTGTTCTGGTTGCTAAATATCTTTGAAAATCCTGAACTTCAATCACTTGCCCCCTCAAGCAGAAAAAGCGAAGAGACAAGCAGAAAAGATTTACTAAGTATTTCACACTTGGTGATAATGTTCCAACTCTGAAAAATCAAACGTTTCACGTGCTTCATTTTTGCAATAATGACAACTAGCATTGCACACATGGCGAAGAAAGAAAGGCCTCTTTCAAAGCAATGTGGCATTTCACATTAGAAATCTCTTTTTTGTGCCGCAGGAAGTGATGCTCGTATTTTGTGGCGAGATTTACAAATAAACATTTTGTGTTTGATCCCAAAAGCTCAAAAATACCCATGAAAACGGCAGAAAGAGCAGAAAGGCAGACACACAACTCTCCAGCTTTTACTGGGCCATTAGTGTCAGATCACTAGGCAAAATCTTCAAGTCAAGTTTACCACCAGCGATTCCTTCTCCATCAATTTAGTTCCCTGACACAAATCACAGCAAGAGTTCCTTGGAATGGATCAAAACAATTGTTCTAGGGCCAGGGGAGAACAAGACCCTCTCCTTTCTCCCTCCAACCCGAACGGCTGGTTCTCATATTTATCTAGGTGCAAAATCAAGGAGCATCCTCACAGTCACATATTCCTGGTCTAAATTAGTTGCAGCAGGTAGACTTAATGTCCTGGGAAAAATCCCAAGCACTCAACTTACTTAACACACCGGTACAAAACATCAAGTTATTTCAGGAATTGCAAGCAACCTGTTGGCCCAAAGCAAGCAAACGTGGTAGCAGCTGTCTGACATCATGCAGGTGCAGAAGGCTAAGATCCAAATGTTTTGAAGCCGACCACTAAACCCCATCGCTACGTTCTGTATTCCCAAACTATATTTTAGGCCACCGAGTAGCCACTGTTGGACTAGGAAGCATCTCCCCTCACGCTCACGGTGCACCAACAGAGTGGTGTGAAAATTGTCTCAGCAGTGCTTTTAGAGCAACGTTTTCCTGGGAATCCTTCAAAAAAAGCTTCCAGACACTTCGATGGGACTCTGTGTGGATGACTGGTTTTGCCCTTTGGTCCCTTCTCCTCCAGCACCTTCCAGGCAGTGTTTGCTGCTGGCACTTTAGGCAGCCTCCAGGCTGTTGGACTGAAGTGACTTGTTGGTAGCAAGAGAGGGAGATCTTTTCCCTGACCTCTTAAATTCCAAAGCAACACCTGGAATTGGGCAAGAAATTGGTTTTCCTCAATTCTAACACACTGAATCCTGGCAAAAAAGCTAGAAATGTTCAATTCCTTGTCTTACGAATTCCTGACTGGTCAAACAGTTTAAAACAAAAGAAGAAGTTGAAAGACTTTGCATTTCTTCTCCTGTTATATAACATTTTGGAATTTTAAAAGTTACTTACTTTAAAACATTAACAGAATTTATTACACCATTAGGTTTTTTACACCCTAAAGCTGAAACATACTTTCAGTTCAGTCCCTTCCAATGAGCCATCTCCCCAAGAAACTGCCCAGCTTCTGTCTGAAGCCCAAATCCTCACAAGATCCCTTTAAAAGAGAACAGCCTTTTGCAGTAGACAGGCTTAGGTGGAAGAAAGTTTCATTTTCATTCCTCCAGGTTCTCACTTTATCAGAGACCACTGCCTGAGGAAAGGGCTTAGACATTCAAAGATTATTCTGAAGAGCATCTTCTAGAAACAGTCTTTTCTCTCTCATGTAGGAGAGACTTCTGTTAGTTAAAGCAGTTCTGAGTGATTGTAAATGAGTAAGAAATATTACACTTGTTTCTAAAATAAACCCCCTGCTATGGATAAAAAAAACCTTTATTCAGTAAAGAAATGATGGGAAAGCCTTTGTATACCGAGCAGAGATCGAGTCAAATACCCAGCACCTAAACAAGAAGCTGAAAACTCCAGGGAAAAAAAAAGTAGAATTGGAAAGATTTTCAGTGTATTTCCCTTCCTTAATACACCTGCCAACTGCCCTCATTCTGGTTCACATGCTCAACACCTTTCTTAACACAGCACACCACTTGTAAATCATACCAACCATTGCTCCTTCCTGCAGCTGCTTTTCTTTGAAACGAAATTAAAAAAAAAATAAAAGGAATTCAATCTGTCTTATGAAAATAACCCCCTTTAAAGCAGTTTTTTGCTAATTGGCACAGAAAATAGCCCTGACCAAATATTCAAATACAGTACAGTTGTTGGCAACAGGTAACCACACATTCTTCCAGGACAACGTGCAGTATTTCAGTAACAAACTCATGCTGCTTAAGCGCACAGCTTTGGGCAGACTTGTCACTGACAGCACTACTCCAACACCAATGCCAGGCTTAGATCTTTACAGAAATGTTGACCTAACTGTTATAAAAAGTACCCAATACTTTCTAGAAGTCTTAAAAATTATTTTATTTCCCTAGTCAGGAGTGTTCATTAAAACTATTCACCAGTACATCATCAGCACCTGAAGCAAAGGTTTTTAAAGGCATTGTTAAAAATGCAGAATCATAATTATTCTGTGATGCTATTCTATTTTGAAATCCATGAACAAGGGTTCAATACATCAGATTGAGAATGTCAAAATCCACCTGTCTTGCCTAAAGAAAAAAAAAAAAGGAGCCTCACGTATTTCTGAAGCATTTCAATACACTGTAACCTTTGGCTTTCAAAAGAAGTTTTTTTCAAAAAGGAATTCCTGTTGTAAATTCACAGACAGCGTGTCCAATCACTCAAAATTTATCTGCACTAAGAGGGCTGACAGTCAATCTGGTAGCTCAGTCTGGCACCCAAGCACTTAGAATCATAGAATGGTAGGGGTTGGAAGGGACCTCAAGAGATCATCTAGTCCGACCCCCCTGCCAGAGCAGGAACATCCAGGGCAGGACACACAGGAACAGATCCGGGTGGGTTTGGAAAGTCTCCAGAGAAGGAGACTCCACCACCTCTCTGGGCAGCCTGTTCAGGCTCTGTCACCCTCACAGGAAAGAAGTTTCTCCTCATGTTGAGGTGGAATCTCCTGGGTTCCATCTTTGGCAGCATTGCACCTCCCAGGCCAGGTGGTAACCTCTGTGTTTGCAATGCTCAACTGAACTGAAAAGGTGTGCTCAGTTACTGTTACTCCCACTGCAGGTACAGAAACCTCTCCAAGACAGCAATGTCTCAAAGTTTTGGGCCAGACGGTCAAATTTTATTTAGATTTAGGAAAGAGGTGTCTCCTTGGAAAACTAAATCTTGAGCTTGCTGCAGCGTTTCCGAGTCCCTCTCTTAGTCCAAGAGAATGCCACTGCTTTGACAAGAACAGAGCAGAACTGATGGCAGCAGCTCCTTTCCTAGAAAGAGGGAAAGCTCCACAACCACCTTCTTCTGGGAACTCAGTTATCTTTTCCCACTTGCCAGCAGAAACACAATTCCTTAGGATGCACGCTAATACAGGGTACCTGCCTGCTGAAGACCTCACCTTCCCCTTGCTCTCCCCATCACCGCGCCTCCGCTGCCTTCTCCTCCTGGATGCTTTGGTGAGTCAACTCACTTTCAAAGCTTCCAGTTTCTGAGCCCAGGACTTGCACCTCTGCTGGTGTTCTCCCTGGGGCCGGCCATCTAGAACAGTGTCTCTGTAGCTAGGCGTTGTTTTCAGAGAAATAGCTTTTTCTTTGTTGTGGCTGCTGCCAATAAATGTGTGTGTTGTGAGAAAGAAGAAAACACCGGCAGAAAATTCACAGGGAAGCTCTCAGTACCTCAGAAACCTCCTAATGCAGAAAACAGATACAAGGGAGAAGGGGAAAAAAAAAAAAATCAAATCCAAATTCAAGCTTGATGCAAGAACCCTGAAGCAGAAGTATCTCTTCTGAGTAAAACAGAGACCTAGATTCAGATCTCTAGGGCTTACATACTATCATAAGAAGGGAATCTGCAGCACCAATATCCCTAACACTTATTCTAAAGTTATTTAGAAGTGAAAGGTGCTCGAGTCACTTTGTCTTTTAAACACACCCGAAAGGCTGACTTACCCAACATAGGCAAGCACGAGATTTTCAAAGAATACATTTTAAAATAAGCACAAGATTAGACCTGCCACACATGGTCAAAGCATTCACCCACCCACTCCAGCATCCATCCCTGAGAGGGAACACGAGCAAGCGCCTCTGGAAAGAAACACCCCCACTTGGTCAAACACCCAAGTTGTCATTTGGTACAAATTTCATCCTGGTAGACCAGCCTCTGACAAGCTGCTGTGCAGCAGCTCAGACAGCACACTCCTCAGATGCATCAAAACACACCACACGGCCTTAAAAAGTGCAAAGTATACAAACAGAGACGTTATTCCCCATTTAATAGCTCAACATTTTTGTTTTAACAGCTATGCCTGGGCAGAATCGAGTCAAATTCTACATACAACTTACAATAACTCAGATCTTCTCTGTTGTCTTTCCCAAGTATTTTTGTTTTGGCTTCAAGAACTGAAATATTCAACCAGGGAACTTCACAGGTAAGGCTTTTCCTTCCTCTAGAACATTACTCAGTGATTTTTTTAAACTGTGCTTCTATTATCTTAAAGATTCTAGGCAAAAAGTCAGACCACAAAGGCCTTATATTTTTACATCTCTATGTTGCTTCTATTTCAGTCTATTCATCTGCAATAATGGAACAACTGATTGATCAGTTCTTTGGTAACATAAAATTGTAACAGCTCATTTGCTTACACACAGATATTTCTTATCTTGCCTCCACAATACCTCTGCAATTTAAATTACCTCTGTCTCCTAAATGAAGAAATTGAATCACAAAGGAGCTAGTCTTCATTGTCGGTTTTGGGGTTTTTTTTGGGGGGTAGGGTACCACTCCAGGTGGTGTGAGGACGCTCTATACTGCAAAGCAAATCCTAGCCTTTCATGACAGTGGGGCCACTTTTTCAAGTATTAGAAAACAAAAAAAAATACAATACCAGAGAAAGACAGAAGAAAGCAAAAAAAACATCCATGATATGCCATATTTGAATTGCACCTTACATTGCTGTTATTCCAAGACCTACAAAATATTCCAGTGCTGCAATAGCTGGACCGTCTTAACTCGCCCTAAGGCAGCGTGTGAACCGGTTTCTTTTGGCTACGGGCAAAGTGCAACACTGCTCCTTGAAAACCAGCGGACGAATTCTCCGCTCCTAAACAAACCTTTGGGCAGCTGCTCCCACGTTGCAGGCTAAAATCCACTTTATTCTCCCTGCTCACCGAACAGCTTACCATTCGACAACTAAATGTGTGGCTTGGACAGAATAAATACAAAAAACCCCACAACTCAGTAACAAAAACAAAGCAGAAAACACAGGGAGGAGGAGAAACAAGCAGGTGAGGCACGCAAAGAGCAATAGTTTTAACTAAGGCAGAAAGAGGTGGGCTAAGGGCACTCCAGCTATCACAGCGGCTGCACAGACAACCGACACATTTCACAACCTGCCGCGGTACCTGCGTCGCCTGCACTCGCTGCACGGGCCGGGGAAGGCTCTGCGCTCCCTTTCGGTATTGAAACAGATTTCTCCGGGAAGAATTCGTAACGGCAATATCCACATCGATGTTCCACACACGCGCACAAGATGAATGAGGTTTTAACCGATTTCGCAAGGATTAAGAGATGCCCAGGGCGACGACGTTCCCTCCGGGGAAGCTCCCGGGGGCGGGAGGCC
>VWZK01003171.1:4800-23735 GCA_013396935.1 Baryphthengus martii
CGCATAGACTTTCATTTCTAGAACCTAGCTAGAGGAAAGTAATCAAAACCACTTACCAAGAGTGGTTTGGGTAGAATTCTCCCAGATGTAGTTAAACAGGAGCTTTCAATACCAGATATATTTCTAATAAAAAGCTTGTCTAAATATTACATAAAATTATGTCATACACATTTTTTTCTCAAGAAACAAGGATTATTTAAAAATATGAACATAGGTAGTTTATCTCACCTCAGTGCATAATTAGACGCTGCACCTAAGGTCAAGAAAAATTCTCCCTCACTCTACATATAGCCAAGTAGACAAAGATTCCCATACACTGACTGATATAAATATTGTATTATTATTTTCACTTTCCTAAATATGTTACTAGAAGACAACCAAGCTAGGGAAAAGTGGCTGTACACTAAGTTTGCAAATTTTTCTTTTTTTTCTTCTTCTTCTGCGTATGACATTTCAGGACATGATGATTTTGTAGAATATGTGAATTTTCTCTGTCAAAAATGTAAGTAGCTATGAAATTCAACAGGGCACCATCAAATAAAATAGTTAATGGCCTAATCTTAAGCCCAAGGAGGAGGTAGCACAGTACAGCACCCATCCACACGAATAAAATGCTTTACTTTCTTCCCCCAGGGTGGTTGCATTCATGCTGCCTTCTGGAACAGCCTTGTATGTTTGCTAACATCAGTGTAAGGATTGCCTCAGGGCACGCCCATACCCAGAAATGTAGTAGTATTTAAATGTTAGGAATGACAGCATAAGCAAAATAGTCCCATGATGTTGTTTTGGACACATTTGATTTTTAGCTCACTCTCTATTTCTGTTTTAGGTTATTCCAGCTGCCTATTTTAAAATCTGTTGTGGAGGGAACTAAAGATTAACAATACGGATGAGAGCAAATTCTTGCCATTTGGAATCCAGGTCATCAAGTCTTTCATTGCTCATCTGCTGAAACAATTAACAACCTACAGAAGTAGTCACTGGTTTCTTGAAGGCTACTTCTATTTATAGTACTTTGATACAGTATGCAGCACCCTCTTCGATAGGTACCAGGTGGAGCTGTAGTCTTACTGTCCCTAGATTTCTTGAAGTTCATCTGGTAGAAGTCTTCCCTGAAAAACTACATATGCATGGTACATTTGTAGAGAAACACAGAATATAAACCTCTGCGGTATGTATCAGTTTGCATATTACTAGTTACTGAAGAAAGCTTCATACTTAGAAGTTTGCCATACAGTAATAGGTATACAGGTTATGCTGTTTATATAGAAGTTAGGAGTTGTATTTAAATACGAAACAAACAAACAAACAAAAGGATCAGTAAGGAAGCAAGTAAGACAACATAAAAAACCCAAAACAACAACAACAAAAACGAAAAAAAACCAACCAAATAGATAGAATAAAGCTAGTCTATAAAATCTGTTCTATATTATTTAAAGTCAAGAAGCAGAGCAGTGCAACTGTTTACACAGGTGCATACAGAAATGAACAAATGTACAGAAGAAGGATGAAAATATGTTTGAGACTTTTGTAATGGAATAAAATATATAATCATAGAATCATAGAATCAGAATGATAGGAATTGGAAGGCACCTCTGGGGTCCAACCCTCCTTCTAGAGCAGGATCACCTAGGGCAGGCCACACAGGAACATATCCAGGTGGGTTTTAAAAGTCTAGAGAAGGAGATTCCACAACCTCTCTGAGCAACCTGTTCCAGTGCTCCATGACCCTAAGAGTAGTTTTTCCTCATGTTGAGGTGGAACTTCCTGGGTTCCAGTTTGTTCCCATTGCCCCTTGACCTATCACTGGGCACCACTGAAAAGAGACTGACCCTTTCTACTTGACAGCCACCCTTCAGATATTTGTAAACATTAATAAGATCCCCTCTCAGTCTTCTCTTCTCCAGAATAAACAGCGCCAGGTCTCTCAGCCTTTCCTCATAGGAGACATGTTCCAGTCCGTTAATCATCTCTGTAGTCCTATGTGGGATTCTGTCTAGTATTTTCCTGTTCCTCTTGAACTTGAGTATTGGACACAATACTCCAGATGTGGTCTCACTAGGGCAGAGTAGAGGGGGAGGAGAACCTTCCTCCACCTGCTGGACACATTCTTCTTAATGCACCCCAGGACACTATTGGCTTTCTTGCCCACAAAGGCAAATTGCTGGCTCATGGATAACTTGATGTCCACGAGTATTCCCAGGTCCTTCTCTGCAGAGCTGCTTTCTGACAGGTCAATCCCTAACGCGTACTGATGTACAAGGTTATTCCTTCTCAGGTGCAGGGCTTTACACTTGCCCTTGTTGAACTTAATCAGCTTCACCTCTGCCCAGCTCTCCAGTCTGTCCAGATCTTGTTAAATGGCAGCACAGCCTTCCGGTGTGTCATCTACTTCTTCTGGTTCTGCATCCTACGCAAACCTGCTGAGGATACACTCTATCCCTTCATTCAGATCATTGATGAAGATGTGGAATAAGACTGGACCTAGTACTCACCCCTGGGGAATAACACTAGTTACAGGTCTCCAACTGGACTCTGTGCCACTGTTTACGACCCTCTGAGCTCTATTGTTTAGCTGATTCTCGACCTATCTCATGGTTCCCTCTTCTAACCCATCCTTCCTGAGCTTATCCATGAGGATATTATAGGAAACTGTGTAAAAAGCGTTGCTAAAGTCAGAGTAGACAAGTCAGATTAGGCAAATCCGCAGCTCTCCCTGTAGCTACCCATTCAGTCACACCATCATAGAAGGCTGTCGTGCCTTCTATGTCTTGCATAAAAAAAAAAAAATAAATTTGGTAGCACTATATAACCTGTTCACTGATTAAAAATGAAAAAAAAAAATGCAAAGAGTAGTAAGTGTAGTAGTCTCAGTAGACTTAAGTGATTAGCTTTTGACTTACTTTCTTTTCATCTTGGCAGAGTTCCAGGTTAAATTACTATCTATAGAAGAAGAAAGATGCATTATTTTTTTCTCAACAGTATCTCTTAAATAGCAACTACTTAAACTTAAAGTCAGAAAAAAAAAAAAAAAGCAAATACACATAAACCACAGTTTTGTTAAGCATAGAGAACTTGAGGAAAAGTGGCTGATGTTTCCTATTAAAAATCCTACATTTGGAGCATCCATCAGGGAATGTAATGAGGGTTCCTGGACACTAACTGTGAAATGGTTTGATAAAAGTGTATTATTCTATGTATCACTTATAAAAAAAAAAAAAAAAATAAAAAAAAAATCCTCCTTTGCTTAATGTGTTTAATCAGTTGTGGTGATAGAATTCAAAACAGTAGTTATAAAAATAGAAATGCAACAGCATTGGGTTTTATTTCACACACAAAAAAGCATATAGACTTCCAGAAATTAAAGATCAGCATAACTGGATATGCTTGGTAAATTATAAAATCACATGAAGGTAATGGTTTTAGGGCATAAATATTATCTCAGGTATAGATAGATAGATAGATAGATAGATAGATAGATAGATAGATAGATAGATAGATAGATAGATAGATAGATAGATAGATAGACAGTGGCAAAATTGCTAGCACTTACTTATAGGCAAGTGGAGCTTAGAGTCATTGTTGTCAGTCCTCTGAAATCATTGGCTCAATGTGCGACATCTGCCAAAAAAAGTGAACAAAATTCTTGACATTATCAGGAAAGGTAAAGAGAATACAATGGAGATCACCATTTTGCTGCTGAATAAAACCTTTTTTTGTTGACATCTTAAAAACTGCACAGTTCTGACCTTTGCATCTCAGGGACGATACAATAGAGTTAGAATAGGTACAGAGAATAGCAACTAAAATGGTGTAGGAGATGGAACAGCTGCCTTTAGAATGACACACTGAAAGAATTAGGATTCATTTGAGAGAGGAGAAAGCTGAGGGATTTAGTCACGCTTTAAAAATGCTTGAATGTGGAAAATAAATTCACAACAGGTTTTAAATATATAAAAGAAAATATCTCTTTATAGAACAGGTAATGAACTTCTGTGAGCCTTCTGTCCTACGAGACAATATCAGTAGATTCTGAATGAGATTAGACAAATTAATTAATATTAAGGCATCAGCAGATACCATAAGGAAGAACAAGTTATTTGGATGTATCACAAAAGTTTTGGATGGAGAATAGATAGATGACCTGATTCTGACCATTCAAAAATCTTTTAACAGGTCCTTCCAGGGTTGTGTTGATTTGGGTTTTTTTTAAGAAATAAGAAAACTATGCAAAACTTTATAAGAATTATTACCATAGATCAGAAAATTAGAGAAAAATATAAGAAATATAAAACAAGATGACAAAAATATAACACCAGATATGACATTCTGTAGTGTGGCTATTAGTATTTATAGAAAGTATTATTGATTCATAAGCAAAAGAATAAATAATGATTCTGCAAGTTTTGACTCAATATAAACAATTTATTTAAATCTGAATATAACTTTGCAAAACTTCAGCAAGTATGTCTACACTACATTAATAGCACAGAGACTGATACAGAAATTCCAGTTCTAAAGGAATACATAATGTGAATGACACCAAGTTGAGTGATGTACTTGATGCAGTGAGGAAAGTGATCCCAAAGGTTTGTTGCTTCCATCCCAAGAGCAGGACTTTTTATTTGTACCTTTTAGGATTTCATGAGGTTCCAGCTGGCCCATTCCTCTAGCCTATCAAGGTCACTTTGGATGGCTGCCCTGTGTTCCATTATATCTGTGCCACCTGTGAACCTGATGAAAGCACACAGTGTCACCTGCTCCAGGCATTGATGAAAATATTAAACAGGACATATCCCAGTACAGACCCCTGCAGTACTCTTCTATTACCAGCCTCCAGGCAGATCATGATCCATTAACCATAACAGCAGTTTCTGCCTGTCTAGTTGTCCATCCATCCAGATTATAATGTACCAATTTAAATACAAGAAACAATGAAAAGGCTTGCTAAAGTCAAGATTAAATGACATCCATGATTCTTCCTTTATACACAGGTTATCTTTGTGCCTGAAAACAATCAAACTGGATTTTTATATCCTCCTACAAATTGGTGCCATATATGTCCAAAGCAAAGTAATAAACAGATGCTTTCAAAATGTATTTCAATTTTTTGTAGTTTCGTTTGAAAATGTGTAGAATTGGAACTTGCTAATTGCTTCTTGAAGGACAATATAATAAAATGAAAATCTAACTACCCTTAACAAAACAGTCCAGAAGACTAAAAATTTTATAATTCCTAGTAATACTTATAAGACTCACCACAGACTATCTTTTTTTTTGTTTGCAAATGACTAAGGACACAAATGCAATCAAGCATCAAGGGTGTCTCCACACAAATTATACTGTGCTCATTTATTTTGACAAGCAAATTTTTACTTTAATTACTTACAATATAATAGTAAATTGTGTGAATAAATCAGGGATGTATCTTACTGAAGCAAAACTTCAAATTGATATGAGGTCTCATTGCAACTTTGTTTTATTAAATATTCTCTGTAAAAAGAAGTAAAACAATGGGATTAAAAAAAAAAAAAGGTTGGAGTTCATAGCTACTGCAGAGAAGAAATTTAACACTAAGAAGTCTTATGTGATTACATTGTGAGGGAAACAAATGACAATATGCAGACTACATACAAAGAAGGGTAAAGAGAGTAAACAGCTGGCAGTAATGGCCTGACAGACCCTGGGGCAGAGGGGAACAACAACTCTTCATGTCATGGGGTGAGAGACACACCTGCCACCCTTCCCTATTGGACCCCCAGAAAGAATGGGCAGGGGTAATGGGGACAGATGACATTTTGTCACATGACATAGCAGATTATTCAGACTACCAACAAAGTAAAGCATCCTGCTTGCACCTCTCTTCATGCCTGGACTTCCTTTATGGAAAACAGAAGCCAACAGAGATCAAATTTGGAATCTGTCAAAACTTACCTGAAATATTTACCTGGATCCAGCCTGGCCACAACACCGATGCCATGGACTGGTAAATGGTTCCAAGCATAGCATAAAAAATGTGGCCTGAGTCTAACTCTCCTTCTACAACCCTCCATGTACCTGACACTTTAAGTGGGAGTGTCCTGATAATTTCTGATAGACAGTACCTGATAGACTCAAGGACTGATAAGAAGTGTTCTCAGACCTAGAAGTTAGATCTTGAAACAGTCTTCTAGAAAATATCTGTGATTCCTGCTATGTGTTAAAAAAAAAAAAAAAAAAAAAAAAAAAAAAAAAAAAGTTACGAGAAATCTATGTTTAGAAATCAAATCTATAAAATGTAGAACAGAGGAATTATGAACAAAAAAAGTAAAAAAAATTATGTTCAGGTTACCATTAAAAACCACAGGATAGATAAATTATAATTCAACAGGTGCAAACCCTGTAAATCAGGTTAAAATGTAAGTTAATTCTGTCTAATTTGGTAATTTACCTTGGTAAGTAAAACTGAAGAAAAAAATATCTGTTAGTTTATCTTACTCTATTTTACACATATCCATGTTTTTACTATATTATTTCAATTGTCTTAGGTGAATTAATACAGCTGTAAACATCATGCTAAGCAGAAAAAAACTCCAATTCTCTTGACTTTCTCTGGACCTATAATCCTCACAAAAGTACACATTATACTTGACTAATAGAGAGAGAAAGCAGAAAATTTTCCTAGGCGTTGCCCCTTTGCCACACCATAAGCGATGAGTAATTAGCAACCAAGATGTGGGCTGACAATAAACTCAATGCTTCTCTTTCTCATTTTATTCTTATCCTCATTTGATATATCTCATCTGGATCTAAAAGACATTAAAGCAGCTGAATTGCAAATGAGAATTCTGTGACTGACAGACATTTCTCAATAAATTCAAATCTTCATAGATAAACATGGGAAAAAAAGCCAATCTGCTCTGGGAAAACGTCAGACACAGAGATGCCTATGTGGAGTCCTTAGCATTTAGCTAAGGCAACCAAAGGGAGAGGACACTGAAGAGCAAATGAGTGCTGAGGCAAAGGCCTCAGGAAGCACGGAACAATAACAGTAACTGTAATTACAAGGAGTTGGTATAGCAGAAAGCAAATCATATGCAGCAAAATATGAAAGGAGAAGAAAAAAAGACATTGTTATGGTTGTTGTTGCATTGAGTATGGATTTTTACTACAAATGAAATAAAAATGGAAAGAATTCCCCCAACAAAATGTAAAAATAAGCAGTTCTGTCCCTGGAAGCCTGCTGTCATAAAAGAACGGACTGAACTGGGAAATAAATCCCGTATAAGCAATTTTTCTTTTCTGTACTAGACTTCTCTGAACTATTCGTAAAGTCCAGGAAATGCTGAGTATGTATATACCACTAAATTAACAAGACCAAGGAATAAGCCCAAGCACTCCCAATTGTCCACAGTGCTCAGCTGGTAGCTCAATGCCTGGTTCTGTTTTGAACTTTTAGAGTTGCTGTTTCCCTGTAAGGCTTGGAAGGACTGAGTCTAGTCTCAACATCCCCTGGAACAACTTGAGGCCATTTCTTCTTGTTCTATTGCTTATTACTTGGGAGAAGAGGCAGACACTCACCTCACTACAACTTCCTTTCAGGTAGTTGCAGAAAGTGATGAGGTCTGAACATTATTCTACTTCTGTCTCTGCCAGGAATATACCATAATACAAATGTCTCAGTATTATTTAGTTTTCTTGTCACAGATTCTTACAGACTGGATCACTCTGCAATCTGAAGCAGCTTTTTATTAGGCAGTTTCTACTTCGACAGGTCTACCTCAGTATGTTCTTTGCTTTAAAAAGTACCATTCCACTCCTTTTCTATTAGAAGAACTGCTCTCTACTCAGGAAGCAATTATTGTCTTTCATTTAGGATGCATTTCAATGTATCACTTTATTGCTTTGTCAAAGGTTAAAGGAAATAAAATATCTTAATAAAATGAATGCTATTAGATGTAAAAGAAATGTCTACAAATGTGAAGATCTGCCAAGATCATCCTGGTTGGATTTTTTTTGGTATTTACTGATTTTCATTGTTCAAATAAGGCTAACATTCTTTTTATTCACGTATGTTTACTTGGAAAAGACAGAAGTATGATATAAAACTAATGTGATAATGTGATAACTAGATTGGAATTTAATTGCAGTAAGAGCTTTGTTCTATTCATAGAAATATTACTAAAATGTAAGTGCTTTTCTGTCAGAGCATTATGTCCTTCACTTGGAGCTGTAATGCTATTTTAGAGTTGGAAACAGTGTGCAGTTCGTTTGATTTACGTGTTTGGTAATTATGGCATAAAATGTAAGATGTGACATCAAGGATACTAAATTTGTTCTTAACTTTGTGAAATGAATGCAAAGAGCTCCATAAGCTTTACCAATGTAAGAACTATGATTCTGATCTGCAAAATGCTTAAAAAAAATAACGTCAAACACTTCCTAAATTGAATAAATTTTTATTAAAAATGAGGTATTATGTTTTTCTTTTTGTGTTTACTCTAAGATGATATTTTGTTTACAGAGCTGTACCACAGACTACCTGCTACAGAATTGTTCAAGAAGAAGTATTGGCTGTCCAGAAATAGACCTTTGAAAGCAAGAGGTGAACTCTTGAGGACAACTGCCAACACTCTCTTTTCCCAAGTATGTTGTGAAAAGCCAAACTGCCTGGATAACTTGGTGAAATTCAGTGCCTTTACTGTAGAGTCACTTCAAACTTTGAAATTATTCATAATGGAAAGACTAGTGGTTTATATCAGCCAAAACTCGCAATGTTGCCAGACTATTTCAGAGCTATTGTTCACCCTACTCACTTATTCATGTGATGCCGAGATCCCAGGTTCCTGTGGGGAAAAAAAGAAGAAGAGAGAAACATGGTCTATGTTTTCAAGCCAGCAACTGCAAGCTATAGCCAATACATAATAAACACAATAATAATTAAATATTCATTATTGGAATAGTCATGCCAATCATTTGTTTCTTTTATGATTTAAAAGTATCAGATAAACAAAACTGTTCAGCTATTAAAACTTTTACAACTTTGCTGAACAACGGTCACAGTGTTATATCAGATGTCATTGAAAGACATACATTTTTAATACCTACTTAATCTAAAGAAGTATTAGGAGATACTAGAGGTCTTTTAAAATGTTTTTTACAGGTTCTTTGGTTGTTTTTTTTATTCCAGAGTTCTATTAAGCTTTTTCATATGTGATGTGAGCATTTTACATGAGCAATTTACATGAAGGATCATGAGAGCATTAAAATGTATGTTTGATTATGAGTATCTGTAGATCTTAGTACTAATTTGAAATATGTATAACCAATTAAGAGAACAATTCCAAACTCTAGTGTTGTACTGTCATTGAGGAAGAGTTGACAGCCATGATTGGGGTATTCAAATAGATTTAAAACACAAGGCAAATCTCAAAACATAAAACAAGCTGTTATTTAGGCTCACTTACTAGTTAAACCTATCTGTTAAAAACTAAGAATCAAAAATTAATCAAAGCTATTGCTCAATCCTAGTATTGTTAGGTATATTTAGGTATACTAAGAGTAATTTTGGCTTCGGTATTATTGTCCTTGGCGATTCTTGGCTTCTGAGATTAAGACGGTCAAGCATGAAAGCTCTTCAATAAGGGAAGATGAAACTGAAGCTCATGTCTTCTCTATTTACTAATCACTATTATATATGGTTAATGTTAATATCCATGTTCAACATCAATCAAGACCAGCCTGGTCCAGAGGATTAATTCTTGTCATTGTCAGCATCAGCCTGCTCTGCCTTGAGAGATGAGTGTTATCTACCATTCATTCTGACTTCTCCAAATAGATGCTGTATGTTTGCATAATGCATACTTTTATATCATATTGATATAAAGATTTTAATTTTTTTGTGTGTAAATATGCCATGCATTTCATTTGGGAAATTCAGATTAAAGAAAATAGTAGTTTTCCTACAAGATAAGAACTGAAAGTGTCTGTTACTCTACTTTTTCTAGATTGGCTAAAATTAAGGGCAGAGAGATTATAAAATGGATTAATTTTCTACTCAAATTCCAGGTATCAATACAAAATGAGAAATACATGTACATTTATTATGTAGAATATGTTTATATTTGATGTGTATGTACACTTACTTTTAGTTTGGTGTTGTTTATTCTATCTTTGAAGTTAAGACCTGAAGCAATTTCAGAAAAAATTAGTCATCTTTTGTCCCCAAAGCCAAATATTCTGCTTTAATTTTGAATTATATAACTAATATTTTTTTTCCCTGTATGACCTAAAATAAATAATTTTTTTCAGTTAATAAACTCACAGGTATTTGGGTTAAATGGGAAAAGAAGTCAAATGTTAATGTAGTGCCCTTTTTTACCAGAGGCAAATGTCCTTCAGGATCCCAGAGCACGGAGTGCTAAACTAGTTTAAAAAAATGAATTTATGTGTTTCCTGTGATAATAAATATTTTTGGTCTCATGTTATATCTTGTTATATCTAAAGAGATGACACAAGTGAAGGAAAACACATAAAGCAGTTCTCACAATATTTGACATTTAAATGGGATGGCTAATTTAATTCACTTTTTTACCTTGGAGACTCTTAAATAGCTCTTTTAGGGTAGTGAAAGATAAGACTTTTTGAGATTGTGTATATATTTTGTATTTTTTTTCCCAGTTTCTTATCAAATTATAGAGTCTGCATTCTACAAACCTCTGGACATGTTTGACTAGTTATGTTCAAACTAATATTTGAAATATGAGATTAATATTGGTGTTGGCCAGAATATATATTTTTTTAGTTAGTATAAAATAGTTTGGTGATTAATTACAGCATAAATACTATGTCAATGACTGAAATGTGCTTACAATTCTTCCTTATAATTTCTATGTTAAATCCTTAAATACAGAAAAAAAACCAATAATTTCTATTTGGTTCTTTCACCTTGACACACAGAACCCTTCCGTCTCTACTGTTTACACTATTACAGATATGCAGTATCTGAAATAACTTTTGTGGAGGAAAATCTAGTGAGAGACTGGCTACNACTTTTATCAATGTAAGAGCTTCAATAAAAATACTATATAACAACTTTGAAAAAGAACCATTTACAGCAGTAAGAATTAGCATTTACTAGTTAGAAAAATGTATGAAAGGCTGTAAAGGAGCACAGAAGGAAAACTGCTGTAGCTAGCATATCAGAGGAAGGATTTCTATAAATATAGGAGCTGGAAAAATATTCTATATCTAACATTGCTTCATTGCTAGGCATATATAGTAGCATAGTCAATAACAGTAGTAATGAAAAAGGTGCTATGTGTGTTTAGAAAATAAAAGTAAAAATCAGATACCATGCAATAATGAGGAAGTATTTTATTTTCCTAATGTAACTTTGGAAAATCTAAAAAAACAGTTATACAATACAGATATTTTGATGTTGTGAATTCACTTAAAATGGTATCCAAGGTTTTAAAAAAAAATTGAGCAAAGAGCAAGAGAACTACAGTGATTTTTTTCAAATGTCTTTTAACACTGGAAAAGTTCCAGAATACTGCCAGAGCTTTAGTCTCATCACAGTACTTAAAATGGTAAACAAAATGATCTGAACAAATATAGGCCCAATATACAACTCAGTTAATCCAATAAGAGGGGTAGAGATGTTCGTATATTTAATGAAAATCAAAATGAGGCTAAGGAAAGCAGATCTACTCAAGTAATTTTCTCCTCCTTCTTTTAGAGTAACATACCTAGTGACTAGGTTCAGTAATGTTGATGTAATATATTTAAACTGCTGTCACACACGCTACTCCATGTTGTAGGATATTTCAACTAAAAGACTAAAATAATGAAAAAAAAAAAAAAGGTGCACATTAGATAGATTTAAAACTGTGAAGTCTGAAAACACAGATAAAACCAGAACACTTCATTTGAATTAATTATAATTTTATTTTCATTCCTCTGGAATTAGTTTGGGGCCTCTTGGGGCTTATTTTCAAACTGTAGACAACCCAGTCATTAAGGAAAGCAATAAATAACTTGAAAACAATTGACTAATTTGCTAAGTATTATTTTGAAGCAATCAAATTAATTGATACATTCATAAATGCAGAACATAGGTCACACTTTCATTAGGGACGGACTTTGTCTTCAGGATCAGTGAAATTACTTCTCAGTGTGATCGTGTCACCTTAAAGTGGTTTTAGCAGAGAGCAGGATTCAGCTGTCTGTGTGAGTTTATGTAGGTTGATAGCGCCACTTTATGACTTTTGGTAACCTATCACAATTTCAACTGCAGCTGCAGAAGACTCCCATTAATCATTTCTTATTTAGCAATGCATCATGGATGTCTTGTGTTTGTTAGGGTGTCTCAAAGAGTATTACATATTTCTATTGATGTAATGAGTTCCTTCTCAGCCTCTTAGAGTAACATTAAATGTATTGACTGGATTTGAATGGAACATACTGAGTGCTTAAACACATGGATTATGCATATACTGCCTCAAGTAAAATGGTACTCAGCACATATGTTCTAATACTCTCACTCAGTGTGGTGGGTTGACCTTGGCTGAGCGCCAGGTACCCACCAAGTCGCTCTATCACTCCCCGCCACGCTTCCCTCAGTACGCCTGTGGGGTACGATAAAGGCAGTTTAATAGGAAGAAAAAGCAAAAAGCAAGCTGAGCACGTGCAAAGTGAAGGAAAACAAGATCTTATTCTCTACTTCCCATCAGCAGGCGATGTCTGGCCTTTCCCAGGAAGCAGGGCACTGGTACACATAGCGGTTGCTCGGAGGACAAGCATCTTCACAAAAGAATGACCACATACCCCCCTCTCCTTTCTCTCCCTCTTATACTTGAGCTGATGTCACACAGTGTGGAATAGCTCTTTGGTCAGTTTGGGTCAGCTGTCCTGACTGTGTCCCCTCCCAAGATCTTGCCTACCACATCTCACTGTGGGGATGGGGAAGATGTTGGAAAGCCAGCCTTGGTGCTGTGCAAGCGCTGCTCAGCATCAGCCACAACACTCATGTCTTACCTTCCTCCTAGTAGAAAGCACAGCACGGTAAGAGCTGCTCTGGGGAACGTTAACTCCATCTCACCCAAACCCAGTATACTTAGGCAGAGAAAACATAGGGTGGCAAGTAGTCCAACTGAACTGAGTGGTGTTACTCAAAGAGTGTCACGATTTATGTTTCAAGGTTTCCTGCTTATAAAGGAAAATCTAAGTGTTATTGCTGCTTTGCTGGGCAGAACATAAACTGAAAATAAACACAGTGGCAAACTGATGGGGTTATTTCCAGTACTCTTTGATGGGCTGGATTTAATCAGAAGTGATTGGCAAAATAGAAGTTACGTATTGTCAGAAGGACAGAATCTTTAATAAACTTGGGAATCCCGTGGCAAAACATTTTCACTCAAGAAAAGGCTAAGCTAGACCATGATCACTTCTGACAAGTGTGAAATTCAAATTACACCTTTTTTGAAATGTTAGTTATAAAGGCATGAAATTGCATCCTTGTTTTGCAATTGGCTGGGTGTTGTAGAGGAAGAGTCTAATTCATCACACACTATTTTTCTTGCATAACTGCCCTTTTATAGATTGTTCCAAATTATGCAGTTGCAACTTGAACAAACAGCTAGGAACAAAACTGAGAAAATAATGAGTAACTTTTTAATAGGTTCTGATTTTTTTCTTTGCCTTTATTCTTGCAAATTATGGTTGAAGTATACACTGATTTTGCCATCTGTCATGCTAGAACACTACAGTTTCTATTCAGCTGAGAAAAATATGAATGTTCTTTTAAGTTTCTTCTGGAAAGAAAGTATTTATTGTTGCTTGAAAATTAGAAGTAGTCAGGTGGTTAATACACGACATGGGGACCAGGGAGTTATGGACTCTGCCATAAGTAAATTTCCTTTTATTCCTTGGCTCAAATTGGATGAAAAATAATAGGAAAAGGATAAGCCTTGGCCTAAATGTGCTTATTTTATTATTGTTAAGAGGCATTACGAGGGAATTCCTCCTGCCCAGCTGTTGGAGCCCATTTAAATGCACCCAGGGACTCAGGATCTTTTTCTCAGGCTGGGAGAAGTGGCTGCTGCTTTCCTATTTGCATGTTCAACCAGGAGCAAAGCTAAGCACATCTCACAGAGACACACACAAGCAGATACACAGACACACACTCACACGTATCTATATACACATATATATTAACTGGGCTTTGAATAGACTTTCTATAGTTGGGTTGAAACATCTCACCACGAATGGGAGATAAGGACTATAATGCTGCAATAGTAAATGAATTCTGGTTAATATAATTTGAATAGTTTATGCAACACAGTTTTGAATATCTAGACTAGTTTCTCCAACACTGTCACTTGCTCTTACTTACACAATCAGTCAATAACTAAATATCAATCATTTGTGACACAATTCTCATTTATTCATAAGAACTATAAAGTGAAAAGCTTTGTATTCTCTTATCTTCTAATCCATTTTACTATTCATTTAACATTTTCAATAATATCAGTGTCTAAATCTTGGACTATCTTTAAATAAATATAATAAATTTCATTTCTGTTAATTGGATTTCAGGGATTAAGACTGTGTCATTTACTAGATTGCAAGAATATTCATTTAAGAACCTAAGGAGTCCAAACTAAACATTTACTTTGAATTCCCTACTTTATTAATTAACTCTACATTAGTATTTCTCATATACTGTAAAAATTGTACCTGTACATGACAGAGCTTAGTTGCCAAAAAAAAATATGATAACAAGAGTACCTTTTAAAGATGTGTTCAAAGAAGAAATATGATACATTTTCAAGCTAGCTAGGACCTCAAAAATCATTAGGATTTGTGCAAAGTATCGTGTTTTAGATCTGTTATGTGAGCTTTTTTAACAGCAACTTGTCATATCTTCACAGAGGAATTCAAACACTGCTAGAGAGTTCAAAAAAGGTAGTTGAAAAGATTTTCAAACCTTGCCAAACTTTTTGTTCTTTTTACAGCAATCTAGATGATAAGAAAATTTACTCAAGTTGATCTTTTATAAACTATGTCTTTCTGGTTTACTTTCTGATTTCTTTCCATTTCTGAAGAAGTTCTGTTATTTGGCTATTGGACTTGTTACATTTTAACTGAGTTTGTGAGTTTCATTTAATTACATTTATAAGAACATTATTGTTCTTCTCCATTATTCTTGTTATCAAGAGGGTGATCATTATCCTCACATTTGTAATAGTTACTTCATTTCCATACAAATATTTAAACCATGATTTCTTGATTACAGAGTTTGGTGAGACTGAGAAATAGAATGATTGCCCTGTACAAAGGTTAATTTTCAGAAACTTAACCTCAGATATGGTGGCGATGGTTTACACCCTAAGATAGAATTGCAGTAAAACGTCTTTCATTATGACAGTTGTAGATTCTCTAAGACTTAGAACATCTTCAGCAGATGGAGTCTGTTTAACTTTTTTTGGAAACAAACCAACAAAACTAGTTTTGTTCAAAGGAACATATATCTAAGAACATTTTTATTTTACTGTCCTTTAGATTCATGTGTACTGCTTTCGTCCATTTGAACAGGATTTTCACTCATTCAGCTAATAAGATGATGTCCTGGTTTCATATAGGATAGGGTTAATTTTCATCAGAAGCTGGGAAGGGGGGTCTCAGACAAGATATGGTTACTTGATACCATACTGATGTCATGCCCAATACATAAAGGGGGGCCTGGAAACCCAGGAGAATTGTTCTCAGCTACCTCCAAGGGTCAGCATGGTGTAGTCTGGTGTGGTTCATCAGCTCTCATCTCTTTGTGTACGTTTTTCATTGTTATTTATCAATACTATCACTCTTTTTGTTACTTATTTTATTGTGCTATTGTATCAAAGCATCCTTACCTCAACCTGCAGGGGTTTTGTACCTGCCTTTTCTTCTTCCCAGGAGGTGGGAGTGAAGTGGCCACATGGCTGGCTCTAAACTACAACTGATGATAGAACCCAAATTCCTATGTAGTTCATACATCAGAGCCAAGTATTTTCCTCCATTATTTGAGATAAGATTTTGACAGATGAAGTTGCTGAATTAACGCTGAAAATTAGTTACTACTAGTCAACACAATGGCAAATACAAATTTTATTTCTTCTTCGATTATTCACTGTAATGCCTCCAATAGTTGTGATGGTTAAACATATTTTTGTATGTAAACTGTTATTATCTAAAGCTTTTGACTTACAAACCTAAATAAGATGTTCAATGTGAAATCCTGATTACTTCATTTTGCATGTTTAGATCTAATTCAAGGTCAAACCACTACACTGAAGAGAAAAAGAAGTCATTTAATTGGATGATGTAGCTAAAATAATAGTAAAAAGTACTGGCTTAATATTTGCCTACTTTTTGTCAACAAGCTTCATATTTGGTCATCTTCAACATTTGTGGAGTGAGATTAAAAGTATTTATTTAATTTAGAATACAGAGAGGCATAAAAAAGATACAGTAAAACGTAATTTTAAATTATAATAAAACTCATATTGTTAGTAAATTTGATTACAATATGGAAAGTCAGTATTTTGATTACTAGTCAAATGAATGAGTGTAAACTATTTTCAAAAGAAAAACAAATTAACACAGTATCACCAACACAGGCAATTAAATTATTCTGTGCTGAAGATGCCTACATATGAGAGTGGATGAGGCTTGAAAAGTGATGATCCAGTGCTTCAAAAAGGCTGAAGAATTATCTGTGTAGTCAGTGAAAAGATGTAGACACTGTTGAAGACACTCATGGATAATGTGCCTCTTACACTAAATAGCCCAGATCCTCCGACTGGTTCTATAGGGAAGCAAGACTACAGACTGATACAAACCTCAAATACCTATCTGTCTTTGAGCAGAGGTATCTAGTAACTAAGATAGCAATCTTATTTTAAAAACAGATAATTTTCAACAGCCTACTGGCTAGAAGGAAGAGGCATTAGACTAAAAAATGAAAGATCACTAGTACTCATCTATTGACAGTTACAAGGTAGATGTGAAACTTCGAGGTGGTCATTTTAAGGTTTCTTTACTACTAGAGAGAAGAAATGACAATTTTAACCTTTAATTAATCTGATTAAGTTTAAATGTTTATCTGAGGATCAGATGAATTGCGTTCTTTACACGCTTAATTTAAAAAATACAAAGCTTGAGACCAGCTTAAGTCTTGACATCTGTGTTTGGCCCGATTAGTCTTAATCAAGGCAACTGATCCAACTGGGGAAAAAAAAAATCTTCATAAAAATAAAAATAATTTTTAAAAAATCCAAACATTAGAAGTAAGACAAATATTTTTAATTACAGTTTTAAACATCCTAATTTTTTTAAGTTTATGACATGTTTTGTTCTGCTTTTCATACACAAACTATGTATGGAAACTGTTGTTTGTCAATATAAGATCCAGACTGAAACAGTGGTTAACAAACACCTGTGTTGCTTACATGTCAGACAGTGAGCTAGTGGAATCATTGTTTTTTATCTGCATATGTGAGAAATCAATTCGAATTGACTTGAAGGCTTGTCCATGATCAAGCAATGTGGTAGTTTCTGTAAAAAAAAAAACAAAAACCAGTCAAAAAGCAACAGAACCTACCAGTTATCTCAGAGTGTAATATAAATAACATGAAATGCAGCTCGTTTAAATGTATTTCTTGCCTTCTTCATCTTTTGTTTTTTGTTGTTTTTTTAAAAGATATAAATCCATCTGTACTTATCTGTCTTACTACCTAGTCTTCATTTAACTACTTGATCTTACTACAGTAAGGTATTATTTTAAAAAAAAAAATATATATATATATTTTTTACAGGTATTCATTAGGCGGACATAGCTATATTTATCCTCATCTTACACTTCTCTTTTTTTTCTGTTCTGTTTCTGTTCTGTTCATCATTTCTGTCTTTAAGTCCATGCAGCACATTTTGATTCAAAGCCGCTTCATTTTCTGACACTTTTAGGTCTTGGATTTAATCACTTTAACCTTTCTTTAGCATGTCAGTACTTATTGCTACTCTTAGATAGCTTCTCTCTCTTTATGTTCAAGGACTGTTATTTCGGCATTAGAAATTTTAACCTCTCTGTCACTGAGAAAACTCCATCTATATCACCTCTTCTTTAGCTGGTTTTTAGACAGATTTTTTTTTGAAGTGGCATCAAGAACATTTTTGATAATGCTAGCACCATATTTAAGTGATGTCACAGTAATTTTGAAGAAAACTGTAGAAGTGTTCAAAAGTAGTGTGCAAATTTTACTGTGGAAGAAAAGATGCATTTCATTCTTGCATAATCAAACAAATGCAGATCAAAAAGAGATCAGCACTAAAAAAACATATGTATATAGGTTATAAATTTTACTATATTATTGATGTGAATATAATAGAAAGAACGGACACAGAAGCAAGCTGATGAAGCCAGTGAGGACGAACATTTTGTTTAAAGATGGTGTCATTTATGGTTGTTATCTGCATCTAAAAATAAATGAAAAGATCGTTCAGTATCTCATTCATAGGAGAAATGCCAAAACATTTGTTACATTTAACAAACAGCAATGTTGTTAATGAGTCTGCTGTAACCAGCCTAATACTGGCATTAAAAACTTTAATTGCATGACAGAAATTCATGTAGACTGTATGGAAAGTTTACTTTTTCATATCTGAGTTACAATAGTAAGTACTATTGGACTATTCTGGGGTAGGTAATTAAATTAGGTTTTTGAAGACCTGACTTTAATGGTAAAGTTCAGAAATTTCTCCTGAGGGAGTAAATATGGAGAGAATTCTTTCATGTTAGTTCCTGAGTCAGTTGGTTTATGACATCTATGTTTATATACTCTGCATAAGATCACAGTCCTTATATCTTTCCATAGCTCCCCCTGATAAGGCCATCCAAAATTAAACAGTAGTCTAAC
>VWZK01003173.1:0-26422 GCA_013396935.1 Baryphthengus martii
ACCCTCCCACCAAAGAAGTTTCTCCTCAACAGGAGCCCGAACCGCCTGGGTTCCAGTTGGTGCCCATTGCCCCNATCCCAGGGCACCCCACACAAGAGCCTAACCCCTTCTCCTTGACCCTCACCCTGCAGAGATTTGGAACCAGGAATCAGCTCACCTCTCAGGCTTCTCTTCTCCAGACTCAACAGCCCCAGGGCTCTCAGCCTTTCCTCACAGGAGAGATGTTCCAGTCCCTGCACCATCCTTGTAGCCTCCATTGGACTCTCTCTAGTCTTTCCCTGTCCCTTATATTATGAAGATAATCCCCAAAGCTCTGGAATGACAGTACAGTGAGGAATGTCTATTTCCTTCGGAGGAGAGGCCACCAACCTCATGGGTGAGCTACAGACTCTGAAGTATCCTTTTTTTTTTTTTTCTAACAGAAAACCAGGTTGCCAAGACCCAGTACGTGGGCAGTAGGGTGCTGGCTTACCACATCCACCACCTGCTGCCCGACACCCTGTATAAAGTCGGCGTCCGGCCTGTCTTCGGCAAGACCGAGGGGCCGGAGGTGACTCTGACTCACCACACAGGTATGTCCTGGTGGAACAACCCTCTTTCCGTTGGGATTCAAAGACTGGGTTTGTGGTCCCGCACATCTCACGTTGACGGTGGGGCAACGTTGAGCAGCCCTCGTAGCTGGGAGCAATAATCTACAGCTGTTCCCATGGATAGGAATGGACACGTCCTGGTGGCACGTGAGGCTTGGTGTAGGTAGGCAACCCTGGATATATTAACATGTTCCCCAGTTATATTTATCTACAACCATCTTGAGAAGGTAGAAGTCTCTCTGCAGGCACTGCTTGGGGTCAGCCCACCAGCTTACACTCTTGAGGTTTGCCATTCCTCGATTTGCGGTTCTGCCTCTCCCAACGTGAAGTTCTGGGTCCTTTCAGTGTCTCTTTCACACGAGTTCATCTGAATCACAGCTCCTCACGGGGTTGGAAGATGCATCTGGATGATCTGACCTCTCTTGTTCCTCTCCTCGTCTCCCTCTGCCATGTCACCAGAGTTTGGTGCAGGCGGTAAGGAGATGTAGATGAGATTCCTCAACTTAACTGCACAGTGCTTCTCTCCATGGGTTCATTAGGAAATGCAGCCTGCCATTCCTGGATAATGTCTGGAAAGTAGATGTTGCATGAATACCCAAATCTTTCGTCCGTGCCATAGCTTCTAGCCATGAACCTGGTGCTGGGTAACTTGAGCTGTTTCTTAGAATCATAGAAGAGGATCAAAGAATGGTTTGGACTGGAAAGGACCTTTCAAGATCATCTCACCCAACCCCCCTGCAGGGACCAGGGACATCTGCAACCAGAGCAGGTTGCTCAGAGCCCCAGCCAACCTCCCCGGCAATGGGGCCAGGGATGGGGCAGCCACCACCTCTCGGGGCAACCTGGGCCAGGCTCTCACCACCCTCAGCACCAACAATTTCTCCTTCTCTCCAGTCTAAATCTCCCTCTTTTAGGCTAAACCCCTCCCCCCTTGTCCTGTCCCAACAGGCCCTGCTCCAAAGTCCGTCCCCATCTTTCTGACAGGCCCCTGGAAGCCCTGAAAGGCCCCCAGAAGGTCTCCATGGAGCCTTCTCTTCTCCAGGCTGAACAACTTCAGACATTTCATTTTGCTTCATTTTTACAGCATCTCTTGCAGACTCCAACCTTATCCAGAGCATCCAAGGCCTGAGGATCACTGACACGGGTGTGAACAGCTTGAAGCTGGCTTGGAAGAGGCTTCCTGGGGTAACTCACTATAAGATATCCTGGGTGCCATTCAATGGTAAGCAACGTAGTCTCTTAGTCAGGTGCAGTCTGAGGACAGAGCACAAGGAAGCCCAGAGAACAGGAGCTTAGCTCAGCTCATCCCTTTTGCCACAGATGATGGGGGTAGATGGAGACCGTAATGTCTACTCTACGGAGAGGGGAGGTTGAAGGCCTGTAACTGGTCCCAGTTTTAGTCTCTAAGAAAAATATCCATTGCTAAAGACATAGCAGGGGGTTGGGAAGTTAGAAAAGTGGTTCCTTTCCAGAGGCACGTGTGATGTCTTTGTATCCAGATCTCTTACCATGCCTCAGTTTCCCCAGTTATGAGCTCGTAACACTCCTCCCTGGCCAGGCCTCATAAGATCTGTGTGAGGAAGTTGCTGTAACAGTGACTGTTAATGACAATCATCTTCACCTTTCTATATACACTGTGGGTTTGTGTTTTGGGGTTTATTTTGATGGCTCCTCTTAGGTGGCTTGGAAACCTCCCAGCTGGTTGCAGCAGAGACAGTCTCCTTCACCATCCCCAAACTGAAGGAAAGCACCACCTACACCATCTGTGTGTCTGCAGCGATCGGGGAGCGGGAGGGAAGCCCCACACTCATCACAGCCAAAACCTGTGAGTATGGGACAGCTGGATGGGGACAATACAACACAGATGGTGTCAATTCAGGCTGGGGGTGAAGGGCTGGAGAGAGCCCTGTGGAGAAGGACTTTGAGGTGCTGGGGGTGAGGACCTGTTGCTGAACCGGCCCCGTGCACTCGCAGCCCAGCAGCCCCCGGCCCCCTGGGCTCATCCCCAGCAGCGTGGGCAGCAGGGCCAGGGGGGGATCCTGCCCCTCTGCTCCCAGGGCTCTGGGGACACCCCCCCTGCAGGGCTGGCTCCAGCTCGGGAGGCCTCGGCCCAGGAGAGACAGGGAGCTGTTGGAGCGGGGCCAGAGGAGCCCCAGCGATGCTGGGAGGGCTGGAACCCTCTGCCGGGAGGCCAGGCTGGGACACTTGGGCTTGTGCAGCCTGCAGAAGAGAATGTTCCATGAAGATACTTCTTTATATCTCAAGTTTTACCAGCCATCGTGTCAGAAAACATGCATTAATCCTTCTTATTACTGAGAAACGTTGGGACTTTGGCTGTCTTCTCCGGCCAATGAATCACAGTGAGATGCTATTTTTGTGCCATATTATTTGAAATTACCTCTTTAGGGATAATATTCCCCCAGTAGATAAAAACATCACCCATGATGCTGTGGCATCATGCAACTTGATTGATGCTGCAGGAATAGACAGATTTGGAGATCAAATGGGGAGAAGGTCAGGGGTGCGGCGCCAGCGCTGTATTTTCAGGGATCACCAGCACCTGTCACAAGGGAGAAGGCAAAAGCTTTATTCCCCATCCCAACAGCTCAAGTTTCACAATCAATTTAGAGAATCGATTTAGAGAATCGCTCGGCAGTTCAGGATGAAGATCTGCCGAAAGTTATTGGCTAAAACTCCACCAATTCCCACCAGCTGAGGAGTGGATCTGATTTAGCTTTCTGGAAAACTCCTGAAGTGCTGTAGGTACTCCTTCCTTCCACCAGAAACCTGGTATTTTAGCAAGCAGAAGGTCTCCAAAGCTGTTTGCAGGCTGAGGTGTGTTTCCTGGCACAGACATCTATGCACCCTGAGGGAGATTCCATCTGAGAGACTCACCAGCGGCTGGAACTGTGGACATTGTAGTGGAGATGAGCTTCATGCTCATCAGTTCCAACTGTGGACATTGTAGTGGAGATGAGCTTCATGCTCATCAGTTCCATCTGGACTTCCTCCTTTTGATTTCAGTGGGGCCAGGATTTGCACCTCCCAAAAGATGTATCTTTTCAGCTCCATCAAGCTTTCTGTGGCAGCTTCTACCCACTCTAAGCTTTTCTTTTTCTTTTCCAACAGTGGATTTGCCCAAAGTGACCGAGTTCACAGTGCAGGAAGCTGCAGAGACCAGCATTTTGCTGACTTGGAAGACTGTTCCTGGAGCATCCACGTACTTATTAAAGTGGGGCTTGTCCTCAGGTAATGTGGTTTTGGTGGTGGGAGGAAGGATGGTTTGTAATTTGGTCTCCTCCTGTATGAGCTGCCCCATCACCCAGGGGGATTTGAGGATGGAGCATGAAAGTATCTGGCTTGTCCTGTGGTCTAATTCAGTGCCCGATCTTGGAGCCAGCTGATGCTACAGAAGGTGCAAGAGGCAGGTATTAAAGGGGAAGGTTCTTTCCATTACCAGCCTTAAGTAGCTACTCTTTCCTTCAAGTGTTGTGAATTGTGTCTCCAAGTTGCTGCCCAGTTTAGCTTGGGGTAAATGGTTCCATCACTAATGGCACCAACACTGTTCCTACTTTTGAACTCATCAGTACCCTGCTGAGCAGGAGAACTTGGGGTTGAACCTGGGGCCTTTCATCTCAACTTCTTCATGAAGTTAAGAAGAGGGGGAGAAATGAAAGCTGGCGCACTGAGGAGGCTCACAAGATGACCCATTTGGTCATTGAAAAATCCTCAGGGGAAGAAAAAGGAGATGTGAAAATGGCTTAGGAAAAAGCCTGCTGGGTGGCAATCTCAGGGTCTGTTCCTCTAGAGTCACTACCTGTCATAGAATCCTAGAGTGGGAGGGGTTGGAAGGGACCTCTGGAGATCAGCGAGTTCAACCCCCCTGCCAGAGCAGGAGCACCCAGGGCAGGACACACAGGAACAGATCCAGGGGGGGTTGGAAACATCTCCAGAGAAGGAGACCCTACATCGTCTCTGGGCAGCCTGTTCCAGGCTCCATCACCCTCACAGCAAAGAAATTTCTCCTCCTGTTGAGGTGGAACCTCCTGGGTTCCAGTTTGTGCCCATTGCCCCTCGTCCTATCCCAGGGCACCACTGACAAGAGCCTGGCCCCTTCCACTTGACCCCCACCCTGCAGAGATTTGGCACCAGGAATCAGCTCCCCTCTCAGGCTTCTCTTCTCCAGACTAAAGAGCCCCAGGGCTCTCAGCCTTTCTTGGGCACACAGATGCTCCAGGCTCCTCAGCACCTTCCCAGCCTCCCCTGGACTCTCTCCAGTATTTCCCTGTCCCTCTGGAACTGGGGAGCCCAGCACTGGACCCAATACTCCAGGGGTGGCCTCACAAGGGCAGACTAGAGGGGGAAGAGTCCATCAGGGATAGCTACAGGGGTCAAAAAAAAGAAAATGTTGGTTTTTATCATCCATACAACCTTAATTCTTATCTGTTGAAAAGCTTTGCTCTGTGGTAAACTGCTTTGAAAACCTTCTTAATCATTGCTCACAGTTTCTAGTGGCTTATTTCTTTTCTTCCAATTGACTTGGCCTGACAGGGCTTGTTCTTTCAAAGCACCTGCTCTATTTTATTTTTTTCCTGAATGGACTCTTTGAAGATATCAAGTTTTCCTGTTGTCGTCGCTTCAGCCGCCACCTCTTCGCTAGAGATCACTTCATCTTCACAAGTCAATAAAGGAAATGAAGCTGACACAATTTCACTGCACTCCCTGAAGTGCTTTTTGAGTTACCAGGTCATCAGCTTTATTTATTTTATTATTTTTTTTTAATTCCAAGAACATTTTAATATTGGCAGCTTAAGACTTGTAGCATCTGTCACTCAGGATGAAGTCTCCGGTGGTAGCATCGTTTTTATTTTATTGTTTTTTTTTTCCTCTACATATTATGGATAAGCAATTAGGGAACTGAACATTCAGTTCTCAAGGGTGATTTAAATGATCTAATGCAACCGTTCCCCCTCCCATGCCATGCCGTGAAACTATTGATCCGTAAGGATTCAAAAATCACTTTTTTTCATAGTTGTCAGCGGCTCAGAAATGGGTAATACCGTGTCTGACGGTCCCCTCGTGCCCTCGCTCGCTCGATCCTGCGGAAGTAGGTTTATGGCTATTGATTGAACATTCCAATCAGATGAAATCTCGCCGCCACATTTCGATAGTACCAACGAGATCGAATTTATGCTCACAACTGAGGAATTCCCGTTTCTCTTGTTTAATTACCCAGGCTGCCGCGTTAGCGCTTAAAGGCAATTAAGAATTTTGGCTTTTTTTTTGGTTTTTGTCTCCTGGTACCTTGATTAATTTTCTTCTCCACAATTTGATTATTTTTTTTCTAAATGAGTACTCATTCATTACTCAGTTCCCTTGTTCCCCTTTTTAAGGTCATTTCATGACCTCCTCCCTGCCAACACTAGCCAGCCTGTCCTATAAAAGATGAGGTCTCCTTCTGTGCAACTTGAGGACATCCCAGCTGAAGACCTCCAAACCCATGTGTGTCAACAGGTCTCCATTCAGAGCCAGGGTTCCTCCTCCCCGTGACAGGAAGGACCTTGGAGGAGTTTGGCTGGGTGTTTGCCTCCTCTCTCTTCTTTCTACCTTCTCTTGATTGTTCTTGGAGCACCAAAGTCATGGTTTTCTTATTCACCTAATCAACAGAAGCTCATTCAGTCTTGCATTTGCACCTTGAGCCTCACAAACTCTTGTCTTTTGCTTCATTCTTCACACAAAATTGTCCCCAGCAAAGACCATCTTCCTTCTCCAAAGGCTGCAGACTTCTTCCTGTTTGTGATTGCCAGTCTTGTGCTGCCCGTGCCTTCCTAGTGTCTCTTAAAAAAAACCAAAAAAACCCCTTTTGCAGTTTTACTCAAACTCTTCTACCCCTCTCTCCTTTTTGGTAGGCAAGTCAAAATAATAATCATAGAATGGTTTGAGTTGGAAGGGACCTTAAAGGTCATCTAGTTCTAACCCACCTGCCATGGGCAGGGACACCTCCCACTAGACCAGGTTGCTCAAAGGTCTATCCAACCTGGTCTTGAACACTTGCAGAGATTGGGTGTCCACAACTTCTCTGGGCAACCCATTTCAATGTCTCACCATCCTCAGAGTGAAAAACGTCCCCCTAATTTCTAATCTTACTCTCCCCTCTTCCAGTTTCAAGCCATTCCTCCTCATCCTATCACTACAAGCCCTTGTAAAAAGTCCCTTGCTAACTTTCTTGTAGCCCTCCTTCAAACACTAGAAGGCCCCCAGAAGGTCTCCCTGGGGCCTTCTCTTCTGCAGGCTGCACAAGCCCAACTGTCCCAGCCTGGCCTCCCAGCAGAGGGTTCCAGCCCTCCCAGCATCGCTGGGGCTCCTCTGGCCCCGCTCCAACAGCTCCCTGTCTCTCCTGGGCCGAGGCCTCCCGAGCTGGAGCCAGCCCTGCAGGGGGGGGTCTCCCCAGAGCCCTGGGAGCAGAGGGGCAGGATCCCCCCCTGGCCCTGCTGCCCACGCTGCTGGGGATGCAGCCCAAGATACAGTTGGGGCTTTTTGGGCTGCACACGCATGTTGTTGGCTCATGTTGAACTTTTCCTCAACCAGCACCCCAAAGTCTTTCTTCTTTTGAGGCTTTTGACTTCCTCCATCTCCCAGTCAATGCGTATTTCTTCCTTTTTTCACAGCTTCTGATCTCTCCCGGGAACTGTTATCAGCAGCTTCTAGATCATACCGAGTGACGGGACTGAGCACCAACAAAATGTATTTGTTTTCTATAAGACCAGTCTTCGGAATTACGGAGGGACCAGAGACAACACTCCTTGGGCAAACAGGTATGAAGACTGGAGACTTGTGTTGCAGTTTTACCGTGAAACTGCTACTGGGGATGACTTCTTGGCTTCTCTACCCTTCTGACACTTTGCTAGATAGTGGCATCATAACTAAAAGAGGTTTAGAAAGCACCTTTTCTCGTTGCCTCTTACAGTGAGACCTCACAGAGAGTCACCTACGCCAATCGCTCTGGTGACTTCTGCAAACTTGAATACGGTGAGATCATCCCCATCCGTATCTCCTAGGAGTGTAGGGACCACTCCTCTTCCACTGGCCACCACCACAACACTGCTACCAACCCCAGAGGCTCAACTATTGATCACTGTGGTGCCTGCGCCGCTGACAACCCGCCCTGGGCCAAGTGAGTGTGTATCCATGTGTGATTTGATGATGCTGTAGCAGTAGATCAAAACCACCAGGGACCACGGTCTTGTCTAGTTTCAGGAGCCAAAAACTAGTCTTTAGTCGGTGAGTAGTTAGAGTGGACAATGTCAGGGAAAGGGAAGGCGTGAACCTGGTGGATGAGGGAAGAGCAGTGGACATTGTCTATCTGGACTTTAGTAAGGCCTTTGACACTGTCTCCCACAGCATTCTCCTGCAGAAGCTTATGGTGCAAGGCTTGGACAAATGCACCCTGCACTGGATCAAAAACTGGCTGGCTGGGCTGAAAGAGTGGGAGTGACCGGAGCTAAATCTGGCTGATGACCAGTCACAAGTGGTGTTCCTCAGGGCTCAGTACTGGGGCCTGTTCTCTTTAATATCTTTATGAATGATCTGGATGAGGGGATCGAGGGCACCCTCAGTAAGTTTGCAGACGACACCGATCTGGGTGGGCGTGTGGATCTGCTAGAGGGTAAGGAAGTTTTACAGAGGGACCTAGACAAGTGAGATCATTGGGCCAAGGTTAATTGTATGAGGTCCAACAAGGTCAAGTGCCAGGTCCTGCACTTGGGTCATAACAACCCCATGGTGAGCTCCAGACATGGGGATGTGAGGTTGGAGAGCTGCAAGTTGGAAAAGGACCTGGGGGTGTTGATCGATAGTCGATTAAATCTGAGCCAGCAGTGGGCCCAAGTGGCCAAGAAGGCCAATGGCCTCCTGGCTTGGATTAGAAGCACCGTGGCCAGCAGGAGTAGAGAGGTGATTGTCCACCTGTACTCGGCACTGGTGAGGCCACACCTGGAATATCGCATTCAGTTCTGGGCCCCTCACTATCAGAAGGACACAGAAGTGCTGGAGCGTGGCCAGAGAAGAGCAACGAGGCTCATGAAGGGCCTGAAGCACATGCCCCGTGAGGAGCAGCTGAGGGAGCTGGGGTTGTTTAGTCTGGAGAAGGGAAGGCTGAGGGGAGACCTTCTCACTCTCTACAACTCCCTGACAGGGGGTTGGAGCAAGGAGGGGGCAACCTCTTCTCCCTGGTGGCATGTGACAGGAGGGAATGGCTGCAAGCTGTGCCAGGGGAGGGTTAGACTGGACATTAGGAAACATTTCTTCACTGAAAGGGTTGTCAAACATTGGAATAATTTGCTCAGGGCAGTGGTGGAGTCACCATCGCTGGAGGTATTCAAATGGCATGTGGAGCTGGTGCTTAGGGCCATGGTTTAGCGGTGAGCTTGCAGGATTTGGTCGAAGGTTGGACTAGAAGATCTTGAAGGTCTCTTCCAATCAAAGACATTGTTATTCTGTGAACACCGTGAAGATGCAGGGAAGCTCTCAGCACTACCCTGTAGGGTGAGGGTGCTGCCCTCTCACTCACCAACACTTGGCATCACAAGAGGTTATGGGTTTGCTTTGTCAATCTGAACACAAAGAACGAAGCTCCTGCTTTAGGACCTCCCAGCTTACGGAGATCCTCTCGTCCTTCTGCAGTCTGTGGCAAGCTCAAAGCAGACATTGGGTTCCTGGTGGATGAGTCCTCAAGTATTGGCCAGAGCAATTTCAATAAAGTGAAGGATTTCCTCTTCCGGATCGTTTCCTATTTCCCTAAGATTGGGCCTGAAGGGACACAGGTAACACTTTGCTATTGTGTTTTAAGGTGTTTTCTTTCCCAGTGTTCACCTGTTGGTCACCCCTGGTCTACAGCATTAAATGACAACTCAGCAAAGCCAATGGGAAGACTCAGTAGATACTTTATTTTGGGTCATTTATGTTTAATTAATGTAATATTTGAACTAGCCCTTTGAAAGGGAGACCTACGTGTTTCTCTTTCAGTTGACCAGGAAGTGAGAACTTCTTACACTCCTTGCTTGCAGGTTCTCTTGAAGGTTGAGGAACGTGGTAAAGTTACCCTGGGTTAACAAATAATTCTGGGGGAAGATTAAGAGACTTTGATTTAAGTGACTAGAGTACAAGCTGAGTAGGTGGCCTCCTTTTGCACTCAGCAGAGATCAAGGGTTTGATTCAGGAGAGGTAGGTGCTGCCATGGGAGCTGCTGCAGCAGGAGATGCTTCCACCCAGCCATGAACCGTGTCCTATTGGTCCTGTGCTGCACCCACCAGCCCGTGGAGAAATCTGTGATGCCCTAGAGAGTCTGAAATAGTACCTTGCCTGTCCTTGAGCCTACAAACTGTGCCCTCTGTGCCTGCCAACCTGACAGCCACTTTTGTGCCTGATCTGTGCTCTCTACAACTCCCTGACAGGAGGTTGGAGCCAGGTGGAGTCAGGCTCTTCTCCCAAGAAACAAATGACAGGACAAGAGGAACCAGCCTCAAGTTGCCCCAGGGGAGGTTTAGGTTGGAGCTAAGGAACAATTTCTTCAAGCCACTTTGGGGTTGTCCAGGCGTGTGCCAGGCTGCCCAGGGCAGGGCTGGAGTCCCCCTGCTCCCTGGAGGGGTTTCCAAGGCGTGGAGATGTGGTGCTGAGGGACAGGGGTTAGTGGTGCCCTGGCAGGGATGGGGCAACAGTTGGACTCGATCTTGAAGGTCTGTTCCAACCAAAACAATTCTAGAATTCTCTGTTTCAATCTGTAAGAGCACAACTTCTTTCCACTCCTGCTCCACCAGAACTAGTTGTGTTATCTAACTCAAGGTGGTTTGTTGAGTGGTGGCACATTTGCCGTGTGCCTGAGCCCTCTGCAATTTTCCCCCTCTTTTCTTTGGCAGGTTGCTGTTGCTCAATACAGTGAGGAGCCCAGGGCAGCCTTCCACTTCAACCAGTACCGTGACCGCAACAGTGCCCTGAAAGCCATCAAGGGACTGCGTTATGCTGGAGGCAACACAAAAACGGGTGTGTATGGGTGAGCTGCACGTGTCAGGTGGAGCTTCTGGCCCAAGACAGAGGCTGAAGGCCAAGGAAAGCATTTGTCTGAGTGGTTTGAACCTTTTTACTTGATTAGATAGTTATGGTTCAAAGTTCTTTAAAATTTCAGAACAGAGGATTGAATTTAGTTTTAGTTCCAGGGATGGTCTTTCCAACTGGCCCGATGTCCCTTATCCGTGTCCCAGTTTTACTACTGGGTTTCTCTTCATTATTTTATAACCTCATCTGCACTTGAGGGAGAATTTTATACCTGACTTGGAGACGAAACCCATAAAGACTAGATGAGGACAGTTGACGCTGGAGCATCCTTATTGCCCACTGTATGCACGTTTTAATCAGCAAATTCCAACAGTTATTGCCTTGTTACCCGAACGACAAAACAATGTGCCCCGTCCTATTTTCGCGCTGTGTCATCACACGATGCCCTTTGTTCACCTCTGGTGTACAGAGCACAGCTCGTCAGTAGCTCAGCGCCTTGGAAATTCAGATGCTTTCATCAACGTCGTTAAAAAGACGGACACCGCTTCCCACCTGCTCCTTCCCAGCAGGACCGTGGAGAACACCTGGCTCCCTGAAGCCAGTAATATTAAATTGAAGGTCATTTTAACCGTACCATTTTAAAATGGCCCAGTTAGTCAACGTAAAAAGGTGGCTTTGACACGCTCATGTGTGTTCACTGGAGGCTCCTATACTTCGTCTTGGCTCAGTGGTACTGGTCAGGGAGACAGAGAAATGGGGCTGATCAAAATACAAAGGATTTTGAGGGGACTGGTCAGGGAAACAAGGTGTGAAACTGGGCAGACTGCAAGTTCCTAGGTGATCATGCCTCTAATCCTTCCTTTTATGGAGTTTGTGTCAACGGAGAGGTTTTGCCCCGCGTAGGAGTCTTTCCGTAATGTTTTGGGGCTTCTTAACCATTTTAGGTTGGGGGTAGAGTTCTTTGTGAAACTTTCCTGGATTTTCTTTGAAAATGGGAATTCTGTGGATTTTTTTCCTAAAGTGTAGAAGAAACCCGCTTCGAATCTCCCAAATATTGGTAGGATTTTTTCTTCCAAACCTCTCTGCTGAATTCAGCCTGCACCATCTCAGCCCATCTAATTTACCGTTGTCATCACTCCAAAGATACTGCCCCATGCTACGGGGTACTATCCATTTATGGGGCCACGCTGAACGTCCTTTCTCCTCCATCTGTGGAAGGAGACCCATGGTCCCACCCTCCAGACCCAATTCTTAGGCAGATTTATACCTTGTCTCTCCATGTTTGCTCAGGTCGTGGTATAACCTACATGCTCAAGGAGTTATTTCAGCTTTCCAGAGGGATGAGACCGGATTTCCCTCACATGATGGTGCTCGTGACTGATGGGCAGTCCCAGGATGACGTGTTGCCACCGGCCAGAGTAGCCCATGCTTTGGGTAAGAGTTGCCCTGCTGCATCTAGGGAAAAAGACCTGGGAGTCCTGGTGGCCAAGAGGACGCCCAGGAGCCAACAAGGCGCCCTGGTGGCCAGGAAGGCCAAGGGGCTCCTGGGGGGCATTAGAAGGAGCGTGGCCAGCAGGGTGAGGGAGGTTCTCCTCCCCCTCTACTCTGCCCTGGTGAGGCCCCACCTGGAGCACTGGATCCAGTGCTGGGCACCCCAGTTCAAGGGCAGGGAACTACTGGAGAGAGTCCAGCAGAGCCCTTGAGCTTATGAAGGGAGTGGAGCAGCTCCCTGCTGAGAGGCTGAGGGAGCTGGGGCTCTGGAGCTTGGAGAAGAGGAGCCTGAGGGGTGACCTCTGGAATGTTTATACATATGGAAAGGGCAGTGTCAGGAGGACTGTGTCAGGAGCTCTTCTTGGTGGCACCCAATGACAGGACAAGGGACAATGGGTGCAAACTGGAGCAGAGGAAGTTCTGTTTAAACACAAGGAAACACTTTTTCACAGTGAAGGTGACAGAGCCTGGAACAGGCTGCCCAGAGATGTTGTGGAGTCTCCTTCTCTGGAGGCATTCAAAACCCGCCTGGGCGCGTTCCTGTGTGACCTACTCTAGGTGATCCTGCTCTGGCAGGGAGGTTGGACTCGATGATCTTTTGAGGTCCCTTCCAGCCCCTAAAATTCTGTGATTCTGTGATTTCCCTGAGACCAAGGTTGTCCACGAATTTCCAGGGAGTTGAGGGCGGTACGTGATGGGACGTGTTGTGATCTGTGCGCTTTGGGTGCATTGTTGGCTTTCTTCACTCCCATATCTTTTCTTCTTTCTGTTCCTATCTCCAATGTCTTGGTTTGCCGTAAATCACGCTGCTTCCGATGAGCTCTCCCATAGCTACTGGTGTACCAGATCCCAGCAGAGGTCATTAACAAGCAGATTGTGATGAGGGGGTTGGGAGCTCTGATCTCAAACCCTTTTGTTTCTGTTGAGCGAGCGATTGTGTTTCAGGGATCCGCATCATTGCTGTGGGTGTCTCTGGAGCTGACCCCGCTGAGCTCAACAGCATCTTGCTGCAGCAGAACCTCCAGAACGCTTTCTACATCAGCACGTTTGACGACTTCCCCGAGATCCTCCGAGAGTTGATAGAGGTCATTTGTTCTGCCCCTCAGCCTTCAGGAGCCCAGCTACCCTCTGGGGAGGTGAGCTTCTTCACAGACCTTGGAATATAAGCCGGCTTCCTTGGTGCACAAGGATGATCCTCTTCATTGAGCAAAGCTTCAAAGCAGAGTCAGAATAGATTTAGGGGACTGGGTCCAATCCTGACCTCACTTACAGTCCAACCCTAAAGGTTAAGGAAAAAAACTCTTTGAAATCAAGGGAGTGGAACTGGGGAAGACAGGATACAGCTGTGGAAGGTTTCTTGTCCTGCCACTGCTGGGCCAGAGCACTTGTATGTCTTATAAATCCACTGCCCCTCTTCTAACTCTGGTCAATGGGTTGTTGGCATGGACATGAGCTTGTCTGAAGAGCATCTCCAGCAGGGATATTTGATGGAAATTTCAATGAAAAGATTGGTGATGTAAAAGCACAATGTTCTCTTGAAACCTGTTCAAGGTTGGTGTTTGATGTCTGGTTCCAAAACCTGGAGGATCACTAATCTAAGCCAAACTCCATCCTACAGGCTGCCAAACAAGAAGCTGACAAGCAATTGCCATTTGACACAGAGAGCAAGCCCCACATCCCTGATCCATCATCAGCTGAACCACGTACCCAAAAAGAAGAGGATACTTGTGGGCCCTGGTGTTTAAAGGTGAGGGTTTGTTCATTGGTGCCTCTTTAGGGGATTGTATTTCAAAGAAACATTGATCACTGCTCTGATCAGGTCATTTCTCATGCCTGTGTGCTGTGCAGTGGACTTTTATCAGTGTCAAGACCTTTAACTTTGGAAACCACGTCCATGTTTGGGGAGGTCATCCTAGAAGTTGCCATTTCAGCATGGGAAATGCAGCAGCCTCCTCTGCTCCTTCCCAGCAAGCCAATGAAATGAGGGTCTTCTGTAGGTCCTCCTTTATATCTGCCAGCCCCTGCAGACATCTCAGATATTGTGTGGCACCTCAGATAGCTGTAGATCCACGTGAACCACTGAACAAACCAACAAGCTATCGCTGCTTCTTGCTTCAGAAATAAAATGTCAGGAGGCAATTCTACCCACTCCTCCTACCAAGCAGAACGCCAGAAGACGTGAAGAACAGTAGAAGAGCCCCAGAGCCCATGTGCTCGTGTAGTAAGTTTGCTGATGTGGCTCTAGCCAGCGAGACTGAACAGTCTGTTAGCTTCACTGGAGAAAATGAGGGTCTCCAGAGTAGTTGGTGGGCAATAGTCAGGGTAGTCAGCAAAGCCTGGTCATGATTCAGTTCATAGGTAGGTGTCTGGCAGGATAGCTCGGATGGTGGTGTTTGTGCTGTGGCAATTTGAAATGAGATAAGAAGAATGTTGCCCATGCATGGCTGAGTTAGGGTCTTTATTTCATCTCCACCAAACTCCTTTCCACAGTTTCTTCCATGAAGTAGAAGAATTGCATTGACTAACCTGAAGTCTTGCAGATACATATTCAAGAATATTTAGAGTTTCTCTGAGCCAAAAAGATCCTGAACTATAGATGTGATATGGGCTGTGACTTCTTGAGACATCAATATGTTCCCTGGCTACATTTTCATCCTCACACAACTCTGCATTCTCCATCCTGTTCTCCCAATTTCAGTGCAAGCCAGAGACAAAATAAATAGTGGGTGGCCTCCAAGAGACTTTAAATAGTCTGAGGATATCAACAGATCTCCTGGAAGATCAACTTTGCTTCTTCTTTTGGTCACATAAGCCAAGGAGTGTGCTAGTCTGTGTTTCATGGTCACTCTGGTTGGAGTTTGTTTGCCATCTTTTGGTGGATAATAATTTCCTGATCATTTGTTCTGTTTTCTTTTTCCTTTCAAGAGCTTGAGGGGCTCACCGGCTCATGGAGGTTATGATCCATACAGCTTGACTACAAAGGGAGAGAAAGGAGAGAGGGTGAGTCCACCAGTGTCAAGCGTCCACTTGGTTCATAAATATGCAACTAAATGATTAGAACCAAGGAGGAGATGTAGCAAAGAATCACCTTTATGATCTTTTGTGATGGTCTTTTGGTAATTGCTGTTCCATGTTGGCTTTGAAAATCTGGCAAAAAGGATCTAATGTGTGTTTGTGTGTGTGCTGGCAATGGAGGGTTCTCTCAAGTGGTATAGCAAGCCAGTGCTGCATGAAGCATAATTGATGGACTGAGGCCAAAGGCATGAGTTTCAGCAACGACAAGGGTCCTGCCCTTGGGTCACAACAAGCCCCTGCACTGCTCCAGGCTGGGGCAGAACAGCTGGAAAGTGCCCACCAGGAAAGGACCTGGGCGGGATGTTGGTCAGCAGCAGGTTGGAGATGAGCCCGAGAGTGCCCAGGGGGACAAGAAGCCCCCAGCATCCTGGCTGGGGCAGCACTGGGGGGGCAGCAGGGCCAGGGCAGGGATTGTTCCCCTGCACTGGGCACTGGGGAAGCCACCCCTCAAATCCTGAGCTCACTTTTGGGGATCCCCTCCCAGAAGGAGCTGGAGGGGCTGGAGCGTGGCCAGAGAAGGGCAGCGGAGCTGGGGAAGGGTGTGGAGCAGGAGTGTGGGGAGGAGCGGCTGAGGGAGCTGGGCTTGTGCAGCCTGGAGCAAAGGAGGCTCAGGGGAGACCTTCTGGCTCTCCACAACTCCCTGACATTCAGGAGCTTGGAGCCAGGGTGGGTCGAGCTCTGCTCCCAAGGAACAAGGGACAGAACAAGAGGAAGAGGCCTCCAGTTGTCCCAGGGGAGGTTGAGATTGGAGCTGAGGAAGAATTTCTCTAAGGCCCTTTGGGGTTGTCCAGGCCTGTGCCAGGCTGCCCAGGGCAGGGCTGGAGTCCCCCTGCTCCCTGGAGGGGTTTCCAAGGCGTGGAGATGTGGTGCTGAGGGACAGGGCTCAGTGGTGCCCTGGCAGGGATGGAGGATGGTTGGACTCGATGATCTGAAAGGTCTTTTCCAACCAAGACAATTCGATGATTCTATGAAACTGTTTGGGTTTGCAGGTCTGGGGCCATAACCTACATACTGTTACTTTCCATATGTTTAGGGTCTACCTGGGAAGGATGGCATTCCTGGGCTGCCAGGCAGACCAGGACGGACAGGTCCTCCTGGTCCCCCTGGACTCACGGTACGTGTTTGTTTCACCAAGTTTTGTCAAAGTTCCTTTTAAGAGGAGACTGAGCATGGCTCTCAAATCTCTTTCTCTCTCCTGTTTTGCAGGGTCTCCCTGGCATCCAAGGTGACGTTGTAAGTATTTGGAATGCAGCAAAGATCACCAATGTAATGAGACCCTGAAGCTTTGTTTTTCAAATCTTTCAAAGGCCAGTTGTGCTGAGCAGGACAGGAAGACCCATTTTTTTTCCCTAATGAGGGGCTGATGGTGTCACCAAATAGCTCCAAAGGGATTTCCTTCTGCTCATTGATCTGGCAAATAATGCAACATAACACAGACGCGTTTCTAATTGTTGTGGTTTAAGAGTTAACAAATGAGGGGGGGGCGGGCACACGAACACCTGGTATTCCCTCCCCTTCCCTGCCACACTCTAGAAAAGGACAGGAAGGGGTTTTTTTTTTCCTTTTTCTCCCGCTGGGCCTGTGCTGCTGCTGGGACCGCAATCGAGCTCAGCTAGGCCTGGCTCCACCTGCTCTGCACAATCCATCGCCATCCCAGGACTGGTTTGGTAGATTTTTGTATATCCTCCTTCCCTTCATCTTTCCTTCTCCCTGTTTATCTGTTACCTATTAAATTTTGTTCATAGTCTTAACTTCCAATTTGGTGTGAGGCGCTTCCTTCCTCATTTCCTTTTGTATCCTCCCTTGGGAGGGAAGAGGGAGGGGGAGAGGGGGCGCACAGCAATTCTACTCGGGGGGGTTTTGCCCTGAACCCCAAACGGAGGCAGAAAATTGGCGCCCAACGTGGGGCACGAACATTAAGAGGTTTCTTTGTTCAGGAAATTGGAAGTTAAGATAAAGATGTTCTTCCTGTGGTATATACTACACCAGGCTTTTATGTACTTATCCTTTGCATTCCTCTACTCCATGTTGTCCTACCATGTCTGCTGGATGGTGATTAATGCTGGGGTGGAATGGATTAAGACTCTGCTTGTACGCCTGGGGTATTACTTTATGGACAGTATCAATATGGGAAATTCCTCTGCCCCTTTCTTTAACAAGTATTCCTCTCCCGAACTGGAATGTCCTGGGAGCGGCTGGTACTATGCAGCATTGATGTCTTTTTGTCTGAATGGTGTTTCAGTACTGGTTTTCTCACGGCGCGGTGTTGTCAGGGCCCTGCGGGTAATTGCTATCACTTTAAGCCCCATTTTCTGTCTCCATTTGGGGTTCAGGGCAAACCCCCGCCCCGAGCAGAATTGCTGTGGGCCGCCTCTCTCCCTCCCGCTTCCCTCCCAAGGGAGGATACAAAGGGAAATGAGGAAGGAAGCGCCTCACACCAAATTGGAACTTAAGCCTATGAAGAAAATTTAATAGGTAACAGATAAACAGGGAGAAGGAGATATGAAGGGAAGGGGGATATACAAAAATGTACTAAACCAGCCCTGGGATGGCGATAGATTGTGCAGAGCAGGTGGAGCCAGGCCTAGCTGAGCTCGATTGCGGTCCCACAGCAGCACAGGCCGAGGATGAGAGAAAGGAGCAAACCCCAAATTTCCTGTCCTTTTCTAGAGTGTGGCAGGGAAGGGGAGGGAATATTAGGTGTTTGTGTGCCCCCCCCCCCAATTTGTTAACTCTTAAACCACAACACTAATGAAGTAGCTCTCAATCAACCAGAGCTGTGCAGAAGAAGGCCAAGGACTATAAACTCTGCCTTCAGTCACAGGTATCAGTCCTACTGCATAACCACCAGCAGCACCATTTGCTCACAGACTTCCCGTACTCAAGTTGTTCCCACAACAGTTCCGAGCGTTGCTTGGAAAACATACCTCCAGTTAGACCAACCAAACCTCACATGCCTTCATCTTTGCTTCTCTAATTGCTCCAGGCTGGTGATGTCGTTGGTGATGACACAGCTTTGCGCACTAGATCAGCAGTCACTAATGTCCATCCCCTGCTTTGACCAGGGTTCTGTTAGTGGACAAGGGTGTTTGAGCAGCTCAGTCATGCTTGGTCCTGAGAGCTCTGTTGAGAAGGGGCTGGTACCAAGGTGCTCAGGTCATTTGAGATGCCCGAGGGTTTCCAAAGCAACCATGCATGGGTCTTGATGGACATTTCTGACGTGGGAACTGGAGACCAAGCAGGTATCAAGAGAGCATCACAAATGGCACAAGACACCAGTGCATCTGTAATTGACCTGAGCCCCTGACCTCCACTGGTTGTGATGGGGTGTAGACAGCCAGCTCTTGTAGAACCAACATTTCAGTGGCACCATCTTGACCTTAACTCCGTCTTTTGGGCTCCGTTACATTGCTTAAAGAGTCTTCTGTTGTCATTTGAGATCCACTGGTATCCACCCCATCCTTCAGCTGATGCTCCAGAAGGACACAGGTCTCCCATGAATCCTGCATAATGTCCGTGAGCTCTGTGCCTTGGGTAACTGGAGATATCTCAGATATCCCAGGACAACCACGTTTGGGCTTGTTGATCAAACCACCAGTGTCTGTGGTGGGGTAGCACCTCTAACAAGGGCTGTGACGTTTGTGAGCCGTAGTTTGCGTGGATCGCAAGGGTCTGACACAAACCAGTGCAGCCACCAAATGTCCCTTCTGACTCTGTTTACCTTCTGGTGGATTAAATAAGCAGCTGCCCCTCATTCCTGACAGCATCCAGTGGTGCTTGGATGTACGACACCCTCACTACCTCAGGTGTGCACCCTCCATGCACCCATCACTAGAGGACATAGGGCACGTCGGCCCCACGGGTGACACACAAATTTTTGGGACCAAAACATACATCGACACATACGTTTTGGGATCAAAATGTATTTTCATGACCACTTTAAAAGGGAATGAAATTTTATTAGAGATAGGTCAGTAACCTGAGCATAGAATCATAGGCTGGTTTGGGTTGGAAGGGACCTTAATGATCTTCTAGTTCCAACCCCTCCCGCTAGAGCAGGTTGCTCAGAGCCTCATCCAACCTGTCTTGAACACTTCCAGGGATGGGACATCCACAGCATCTCTGGGCAACCTGCTCTGGTGTCTCACCACCCTCAGAGTGGTGATCCCACAATGATGATCTTGTAGCTGCTTTGCTGTTTAATCCTGAGGGATTTATTTTTAATTCCAGGGTTCTCCTGGCTATCCAGGACCAGTGGGGCCTAAAGGAGACAAGGTGAGTTTCATTCCTGGGTTTCATTGGGAAAAAGCTGTTTTATTGTTCTGATCTCTCATTTCTAAGCATTTGTACAGTGATCTTTGAAGACGAACTTCTGAGAGATGTGTAACTGGCCCTACACCTCTCGTCTGCAGCTTGAGGAGTTGTCCTTCAGCTTTGTTAGGAGGAATCTGATGTCTTCATGGATAAAAGTGCTCAGTCCTTACCACAGGCCCTTGGCACACTTCAGTTGGTTATTTGCAGAAGGAGGTAGCACGTAGCTGGGTCACTCTGCCTGTCCGAGTTTCCACGTTGAACAATCTGCTTCCATACACTTAAGACACAAAAAGGTGAAGCTTCCAGATCACTTGTGGGCAGATCCCAGCAGCAGTTGTCCTTTCCTTTCCCCAAGCCCCAAAGTAAGTCCTTTCCTCTTTCCTTGCATCCACCTGAGCTTTCTGTACTGGAACAGATCCTGCTGAAAGCCCACCTCCGTTTTCTCCCTGCGGTTACTTTTCTTCCATGCCAACGAGCAAAGCTCACGTCATGGCCACGTGGTTTCTGGTACCTCTGCAAAAAAAGTTGCTGCAAGCAGGTGGTTTGAGTTTGCAGCACAGGGAAGGGCTGTTTGGTTTTGAAGTTGCTGGTGAAATTGCTCCTAAGTCGTGACGCTGCCTGACTGCACCCGGACCTCCCAACACAGCTGATCATGTGTCCTCCTCTCTTTGTGCACAGGGTGAACCGGGCTATGTGCTGGGAGGAGTGGAGGTGATTCCTGGCCGAAATGGACAGCCTGGCCACCCTGTGAGTATCATACCCCACGTGTGGCGGACCCTTCATCCTCTCAAGGGCTGGCAGAGGAGCGAAGGGAGCTGGGAGAAAGCCCACCTCCCTCCCTCTCCTGGTTTTCGTTGTTGCAGGGACAGAAAGGGCAGCCAGGGGTTCCTGGGGTAGCAGGACCACCAGGTTTACCAGGACCACAGGGACCACCAGGAATCTCCATCAAAGTGAGCATGGTTATTTGAAGCACGGTTCTGTGATGTTCTACCACAGAAAGGGGAAACTCAGCATAGTCTCCGATCCCTGGTTGCTCTGTTCACTCAAGGGCTCTGGGAACACACATTTCTTCTTTCTATCATGGGATTCTGCTATTGGGCCATGCAAGGAGGCACTCTGCAAAATGTTCCTGTCATCAGGGCCCTTCTGTTCATAGAATCATAGAATGATAGGGGTTGGAAGGGATCTCTGGAGATCATCGAATCCAACCTCCCTGCCAGAGCAGGAGCACCCAGGGCAGGCCACACAGCAACAGATCCAGGGGAGTTTGGAAAGTCTCCAGAGAAGGAGACTCCACCACCTCTCTGGGCAGCCTGGGCCAGGCTCCAGCACCCTCACACCAAAGAAGTTTCTCCTCCTGTTGAGGTGGAACCTCCTGGGTTCCAGTTGGTGCCCATTGCCTCTCGTCCTATCCCAGGGCACCACTGACAAGAGCCTGACCCCTTCTTGTTGACCCACACCCTGCAGAGATTTGTAAACATGAATAAGATCCCCTCCCAGTCTTCTCCTTTCCAAACTAAACAGCCCCAGTGCTCAGCCTTTTTTGGGCACGGAGATGTTCCAGGCCCCTCAGCATCTTCACAGCCTCCACTGGACTCTCTCCAGTATTTCCCTGTCCCTCTGGAACTGGGGAGCCCAGCACTGGACCCAATACTCCAGAGGTGGCCTCACAAGGACAGATTAGGGGGTCAGGAGAATTTCCCTCGGCCTTCAGCATGGTGGGAATCAATGGTGGAGCTTGAAAAGGTTGCAGTCAACCTTGCCTGACATGGGACCAGATTCAGTAGCCACTAAGACTTTTCCAGCTCCAGATCCTGAGGAGGGTTGTTTGATGACTTGAGTTGTGCACAGCCAAACCTGGACTGATGGTTGTCACCAAATGTCTCCTTGCACTGTGGGTGGGTCAGAAGGTTTCAGCAGACACCAAAAGACCTGAACTTGCCATCTCTACCCTAAAGATGGGGGTTGACACCAGGTATTGGAGGTTGAGGTGTCTGGAGCATGCAAGATAGCAGATATCTAAAGCTTCATCTTCGTTGGAGATGGGAGTTTTTGTCTCTGTGTTTATCAGGCTGCAGGAGCTTTTTGCTGGGATGAAATTTAGAGAGGATTCCCTCTCTAAATTACCACCCAATGGTAATTCTTCTTGTCCTTTGTGTTTCAGGGTGAACCAGGGGATTCCGGTGTCAGAGTAAGTACCTGAGATGTGCTTTCACTTTTGCATGTGATGAAAAACCTTTTTTTTTTTTTTTTTTTATTTAAATTATTAACAAGCTGCCCAATAGGCTTTGGTTTCCATACTTACCAGAGGTCCCTCAAGATCCCGAAAGGGCTTCTAGGACACGCAGTAAGACTGTCCTGTGCTTCATGCAGGGCCCTCGTGGGAGAAATGGCCTCAAGGGTGACAGAGGAGACATGGGAGAGCCGGTGAGTGGTCCATCAATGGCCAGTTGCTGAGGAAGAGCTGCTGGCCGTGATGGGAAGGGACTGTTGGCCTCAGGATGCCCTCTGCCATGTGGGGTGGGTCTAGAGGGACAATGTCTACTGTCAGTTCTCATCAGCCACCGCTATGAGATGCCTCACTCTGCTGATGAGGGCTGGCAGATTAAGCAGGGCCAATTAAGCATTTCCCGCTTTGTCAGCTTCATCTGTTGACCTGTCGCTCAGGAGCTGCCAAAAGGGAAATGTGAGAAACCCTTCAGAGACATTTGTTTTGCCAAGAGCAAGGACATGCTCTTCCTCACGGCACGGAGCAAAGCTGTGAGAAGTGGGTCCGTCAGGGTGCTCACCATGATGATAAACCGTGGTGTGGTCAACCATGTTGACAGGTGACAATAAGGTCCCTTCCAATCCAAACCATTCTAATGTGTTTCTATGAAAAAAGAAATTTGGGAACACACGAACATCTCTAGAAATCCTCCGTTGCAATGGTACTGTTAAGATGGGCGCATCAGGGTATACGCTTCTCTGCTTGTGTTTCTGCAGGCTTGAACTTTTTCTTTAGTCTGATTGGTGGTAAACAGTTTAGGAGAAAAAAAATTGCTGATGTGTCTTTCTTTTCAGGGAAAACCCGGCTTGCCAGGCCCCATAGGGCTAGGTGGTGTTCCTGGGCTGCCTGGACCAAGAGGAGAAAAGGTCGTTGCTCGTATCAGATGTTTGCTAAATCCATCAGCCGAAGGAAGAGCTGAGAATAGCTGGGACAAAGCAATGGCAGGGGAGACAGTGCAAATTAAGTGGAGATTTGTAGGACATTGAGGGCCTAGAGCGTGGCCAGAGAAGGGCAATGGAGCTGGGGAAGAATCTAGAGCAGGAGTGTGGTGAGGAGCAGGTGAGGGAGCTGGGCTTGTTCAGCCTGGAGCAAAGGAGGCTCAGGGGAGACCTTCTGGCTTTCCACAACTCCCTGAGACGAGGTTGGAGCTAGGGGAGGTTGGGCTCTTCTCCCAAGGAGCAAGCAGCAGGACAAGAGGAAGCGGCCTCCAGTTGCCCCAGGGGAGGTTTAGTTTGGAGCTGAGGAACAATTTCTTCCACCCCCTGCAGGGTTGTCCAGGCCTGTGCCAGGCTGCCCAGGGCAGGACTGGAGTCCCCCTGATCCCTGGAGGGTTTTCAAAGCCATGGAGATGTGGTGCTGAGGGACAGGGGTTAGTGGTGCCCTAACAGTTGGATTCCATGATCTTAAAGGTCTCTTCCAACCAAAACTGTTCTATGATCTCCGATTCCCTTCCACTCCCTGCTCATATGGGTATGAGTTTGTGCATGGTAGAATAGATGCTCCATCTCCACCCAAGCCCTTGTTTTCCTCACAGTCATGTTTCCACCCAATGGAAGACCTTTGCAGTTCCTGCCATCAGGAACAGTGTTTTCTCCCAAACACAGCCCAAATCCTACATGCCCTTGGCCTCCTTCGAATGGTCACCAAAGCACCCACAGACCTTTGGTTTTAATTGTCCTGAAAGTCTGCACCTTGTCTGAAGAATATTAGCTGGACGTACATCTTAACCAAATGGTTGCAGAGCAGATTTTTCCCCTTGTGCTTTGCAGGATGGCTAAGAGCAGAGCTCTGAAGCAGATAGTTGAGTAGGATACATCATGCTCTACAATTTTTGAGCTTTTTTTGAGTGCAACGCTGTGCTTACCTTGCAGGGGATACCAGGAATTGGCCGTCCTGGCACTGCTGGCCCAAAGGGGGATGAAGGAGAGCAGGTGAGTTGGCCATTTTGCTGTCAGATTTGCAGCTCAAGTCCCCTTGGATGGTTTGGTGTCTCCAAAGTCACCTCCAACACCTCTGATCTAATTTTTCATCCTGGGGAGCATCCTGTGGTTACACATGGAAAGGGTCAGAAAAGGGAAGACATTGGGATTTAAAGTCCGAGTTTTTAGGGTTTCTTCTGTTTTTTTTTTCAGGGGGTGATGGGACCTCCAGGAGCACCAGGACCAAAGGTGGGCACTGAAATGCTGAATAATTTTCCACATCAGTAGTAACGAGATGCATTGTTTTAATATAATTTAAAAATGGCATTTTTATGGCCAGTGAGATGCTGCAGAACTGTAGTGATTTGTGGGTTTTTTGGTTTGTTTTTTTTTCATATGTGAGGAATGTGCACCAGGGCTTGATCCCAACTCTGATGGGATGAGGAAGGAGAAAGATGTTAGGAGCAGATTGTCTCATATCTGCATTTTGGACACCTTCCTCTGAACCGTCCAAGCCTAGACTTATTCCCACCTAACAAAATACACAAATCAATGCCATGGTGCCAGGAGGTCTCTCTCAGTGGAGAAAGGTGAGTCCTGTGAGGTGATGCAGCTCACCCTGAAGTTTGAGTTTTCGTCTGGAAGTGTCCATCTTTTTCCAGCTGTTGGGGGGGAAAGGAAACCTTGACTTGACCGATGCTCTCACCTTAGTGAAGTGCCTGAAGTTGGTGGGGAAGAACGATTTAGGAGTCCTGGTGCTTCCAGGGGAAAGGGACTGGGCAAATGTAGCTCCAGTCCAAACCTGGCAGCTCTGCCATGAACCCAGAGAAGATGACACATGGCAAGGACTGATCAGGAAGGGACTCATGGCAGGCAGGGAGATAATTTCTTTCAGACTTCTTCCCATCTCCCAGCTCTCACTACTCATGGAGATGTGAAAATTCAACTCCTGGGCTTCTCCCTGCAACAAAATACCTGGAAAGTTGCAGGTGCAGGAGGAATCAGCTGATCTTGGCATGTACAGGGCTGTAGGAGGAAGGAGACTTTCTCCTGAGCCAGGAGAAATGTCTCTAAATTTAGTTTTGAGTCTTTGAGTGGATATTTGTTTTTTTTTTCCTGAAGCATCTGGATTGTGTTTGTGCTGGAAGTAGGGAAAGACTCGGGGAATCTGAATTTTCCCTGGTACAAGGAGTGCCAGGCATTGGTTTAGGAGGTACATAAACCATCCCAACATGATTGTTACGGCTCTTGGAGGAGCAACCACTTTGGATTGGGTTGTATGTGTCTCTGCACACCCTCTTCTCCAGGTAACTCAGGATACAGTCCCCGAGTTACTGCTGATGGCCAAAGTGGATCTCAGTCACTGATTTATTTCAGGTCCATTAAGCTCCAAAAAATGTCTGTGTTGAACCTCAAAAGAAATTATTGTTGTAGTTCCGAAAGAGTTGGAAAATGAGGGGAAAAAAAAATAATACTGAAGGAAATGATTCATTCAGCCCAAAACAAAGGGGTTTGCTTCCCTTTGCAGCGGTGCTTTTTTATTCCATAAAATGGAAGAGGATTTGTGAGATCTTTTCAAGTGCTAAGCAGCCAGTTTGCTGCTCACGTCTGAAGAGCAAACACCTCCTTGGATTGCCCACATGAACACGGGTCTGTGGCCTCGTGTTTCATGGACTCCTCTTGAGGAAAGAGCAAAACTTGGCACGGTCCTCACTGGTGGTGTAATGGTTGATGTTGCCCATGAGCTCCTTAAGCTCTTGGAGATGCCAGCAGGGTTTGGAGGGGGCAATCACAGCTGCTCTCTTTTATTCAAGGTTGGACCAGGACCACCTTGGGGAAGGAGAAGCAATTGAGTCGAGGGTGTACCTCCAGATGAATCAAATCAGAAGGAAATTTTTTAAATTAAGATTAAAAAAAAATATGGAACCCACTGTAACTGGGTCCTAGACTGGTATCTCCTCTTGTTCCTCTTCATTATGTTCTGCCTCTGAGCTAAGCCTGGACCCATCCTGCAACCCTAGACCTGAATCACAGAATCAGAATCCCAGGTTGGAAGGGACCTCAAGGATCATCTGGTAAAATCCCGGTCTAGACAAGCTGGCCCAGCTCCTGTCCAGCTGAATCTTCAAAGTGTCCAATTCTGGGGACTCCACCGGTGCCCTGTGGAGATCATTCCAATGGCTGGTTGTTCTCATGGTGAAAAATGTTTCTCTTGTATCTCGCTGGAATCTCCCCAAGGAGTAACGTGTACTCATCAACCCTTGTCTTTTCCGTGTGACTCCTCATACAAAGGGAGTCTCCAGCTTCTTTGTAGCCACCTGCATATTACCTATGCTATAAACTCTCAACTTTTCCAAGATGCTGTCTCATCTTCAGCTCTCAAGCTTCTTGGGAGGAAATGGTCTGATCAAGCTCAGGATAATTCTATGGACACACTCCAACAGATCCATGTTCTTCTTGTGAGCCCCCAGCACAAGAAGAACATGGGCCTGTTGGAGCAGGTCCAAAGGAGGGCTACAAAGATGCTCAGAGAGCTGGAGCACCTCTCCTGCAAAGACAGGCTGCGGGAGTTGGGCTTGTTCAGCCTGGAGAAAAGAAGGCTCCAAGGAGAACTTCTTGCAGCCTTCCAGTATCTGAAGGGGGCCTACAAGAAAGCTGAGGAGGGACTTTTTAAAAGGCCTGCACTGATAGGACGAGGGGTAATGGTTTGAAAC
>VWZK01003175.1:0-27269 GCA_013396935.1 Baryphthengus martii
GAAGGGATAGGCACAGAAGGAGAGGCAGTAGTGTGGCCCTTTATGTTAGGGAAGGTCTTGACGGTCTTGAGCATGATGATGATGGTGGTGATAGGGTTGAAAGCTTATGGGTAAGAATCAGGGGAAAGGCTAATAAGGCAGATGTCGTGGTAGGAGTCTGTTACAGACCACATAACCAGGATGAAGAAGCTGATGACGTGTTCTACAGGCAGCTGGGTAAGGTCTCAGAATTGCTAGCAATCGTTCTTGTGGGGGACTTCAACTTACAAAATGTCTGTTGGAAATACAATACAGTAAACAGGAAGCAGTCCTGGAGTTCTTGGAGTGTGTAGAAGATAACTTCCTAACACAACTGGTGACTGAGCCAACTAGGGAAGGCTCTCTACTAGACCTACTATTTGTGAGCAGAGAAGGACTAGTGGGAGACGTGAAGGTTGGCAGCTGTCTTGGGCAAAGCGACCATGAGATGGTAGAGTTTTCAATCCTTAGGGATGTAAGGAGGGAGGTCAGTAGAACTACCTCCTTGGACTTCAAAAAGGCAGACTCTGACATGTTTAGGAGATGGGTTGATAGTGTCCCTTGGGAGCTAGTACTCAAAGACAAAGGAGTCCAGGAAGGCTGGGCATTCCTCAAGAGGGAAATCCTCAAGGCACAGGAACTAGTTGTCCCTGTGTACCATAAAATGAGCTGGCGTGGTAGAAGACTGACCTGGCTAAGCAGAGAGCTATGGGGTGAACTTAAGAAAAAAAGGACAGTCTATCAGCTATGGAAGAAGGGGCAGGCAACTCAGGAAGAGTATAAGGTTGTTGCAAGGTTATGTAGGGAGAAAATTAGGAAGGCCAAAACTCAGCTAGAACTTAATCTGGCCAGTGTCATTAAAGATAATAAAAAGCATTACTATAAATACGTTAACAGTAAAAGAAGGGCTAAGGAGAATCTCTACCCTCTACTAGATGTGAGAGGGAACCTTGTGACAAAGGACAAGGAAAAGGCTGAGCTGCTTAGTGCCCACTTTGCCTCAGTTTTTTCAGCAACACCGGTTGCCATCTGAAGGTCCAGCTCCCTGAACTGGAAGATGGGGATGGGGAGGAGAATATAGCCCCCATTATCCAGGAAGAGATGATCAGTGACCTACTGTGCCACATAGATGTGCACAAGTCTATGGGACCGGATGGGATTCACCCAAGGGTACTGATGGAGCTGGCAGAAGTGCTCACCAAGCCACTCTCCATTATTTATCAACAGTCCTGGCTGACAGGGGAGGTTCCAGGTGACTGGAAAATGGCAAATGCGATGCCCATCTACAAGAAGGGCTGAAAAGACGACCCTGGGAACTACAGGCCTGTCAGCCTGACCTCGGTGCCAGGGAAAGTTACGGAGCAGGTTATCTTAAATGCCATCACATGGCACATACCAGACAACCAGGTGATCAGGTGCAGTCAGCATGGATTTACAAAAGGTAGGTCCTGCCTGACTAAACTGATCTCCTACAACAAGGTGACCGGCTTGGTAGAGGAGGGAAAAGCTGTGGACATTGTCTATCTGGACTTTAGTAAGGCCTTTGACACTGCGTCCCACAGCATTCTCCTCCAGAAGCTTATGGTGCAAGGCTTGGACAAACACACCCTGCACTGGATAAAAAACTGGCTGGATGGCCGGGCAGAAAGAATGGTAGTGAACGGAGCTGATGTAAATCTGGCTGATGTCCGGTCACAAGTGGTGTTCCCCAGGGCTCGGTACTGGGGCCTGTTCCTTTAATATCTTTATTAATGATCCGGTTGAGGGGATAGAGTATACCCTCAGTAAATTTGCAGACGACATCAATCTGGGTGGGCGTGTCGATCTGCTAGAGGGTAGGGAGGCTTTACAGCGGGACCTAGACAGGTTAGATCATTAGGCCAAGGTTAATTATATGAGGTACAACAAGGCCAAGTGCTGGCTCCTGCACTTGGATCATAACTCCATGGTAAGCTACAGACTTGNCTCCCTGAAAGGAGGTTGGAGAGAGGAGGGGGGCAGCCTCTTCTCCCTGGTGGCATGTGACAGGACCAGAGGAAATGGATGCAAGTTGCACCAGGGGAGGTTTAGGCTGGACATTAGGAAACATTTTTTCACTGAAAGGGTTATTAAACATTGGAATAGCCTGCCCAGGGCAGCGGTGGAGTCATTCCTGGAGGTATTTAAACGGAGTGTAGACCTGGTGCTTAGGGACATGGTTTAGTGGTGAGCTTGCAGCGCTGGATCGAGAGTTGGGCTGAATGATCTTGAAGGTCTCTTGCAACCAAAGACATTCTGTGATTCCAACCTCATATTCTATGATCCTATAATTCTATGGTTCTTATTCTCACTCCTTGGTTCAGGTTGGGTTTATAACAGCAGATGGCAGTGGTGTCTTTAGCACAGCAGCAGTTGGAGTCTGTGCTCTGTGGAGATACTGCACAACAGCACGTTCAGACAACTGTCTGTGACCCTTTCCTGGTGCCAGCCGTTGCTCTTCATGTTGGCCGTTTCTCAGGCACTTTCGTACACAATGTTTTCTGTGCTGAAAAGCTCAGCAGAGTTCCCCACCCCAAGCTTTCCAGGAGGAGATCTTTCCACAGAATACTGCTGAGAGGTAAGTAAACAACAAAGAGAGCATGCCAAAGGTTTATCTATTTTACTGAAAGTATTCAAAGCTCTTCATAATCATATGTGCCTGTGAAGCTGAGAAGTGTGTGCTTGCCACATGCAGTTGCAGATGGTTGTGGCATCTGAAGCAGATCAAACGGATTATACATTTTCTCATATTGCTCTGGAGCCAAAGCATCCTTTTTTCAAACTTTCAGAGAAATATTTGGAATTGTTTCCCAAACAGTGCTGAGAGCCTGATTTTAAATTCTACTTTGGGTTTTTTTTGGGTTATGTGATTTCTGAAAGTTAGGCTTCTAGCTGTTTTTACAGACTTCGCTTATATTACACATGAAAATAAAAACAATATAAGCTGCCAAATGAAAGCAACCTAAAATGAACTATTTCTTGAAATTCTGCTCCTCTACCTATTGTACCTCTTCATCTCATCCTCTCCCGGCCTTGAATAAACTCATGCCCAGATTATCAAGCACCACTCACCTTCCAAGATTAATAAATCCAATTTCTTCTGCATATTATCAGGGAACAAGCTCCAGGATGGAGATTCACATGGCCATGTAGCCTGGACAAGCCTCTGTGGTGCAAGCCAGGAGCCGAAGGTGACCCAGCACAGGCAGCACCTTCACCGATGAGGTGCAGTCCCTAAACATGGCACGCAGACTTAGATACTGACAATGGGGTCCACCAACCATCCTAAACAAGGCAAAGCTAATGGCTCAGGTCCAGGGGCCATCCAGTAGTAGCACGACATGGGACCAGAGACGAGGCTTGAAACAAGACTGCAACACAGACCCTCTATCCACCTGGGCGATGGGACTGAAGATAAAGCTGCAGCATAGGTCCAAGGTCCACCGAGGAGTCATGGTTAGAAACAAGATGGCTCCAGTATAGGTCTAGGAGTCAGGGCTGGAGAAAAACTGCCTCCAACATAGGTCAGAGATCCACCCAGGAGGCAACCCTTGGTTTTCCAGACCCTTGTGCCTTCAGAAGCTGCACGTGCCACTCCTTTGCCCCTTGCTGTTGTTTCTCGATGATTTCACACTTGTACATTGCCATTCATACCTCATTCATGCCAAGCCTAATACTTCTATGGTGAATCCCTATGGGTGTACTGCCGTGTTACCTGGTGGCCAGGCTGTAAACAATTCAATGCAAACTAACACTTCAGTCATCCTCAGAAAGCTAATCAAAAGCTACTGCAGACTGAAAACAGCAGCAGAAAACGTTACCTATGTGAAACAGAATCTAGCAAACAGGCTGCTGCCTCCTACACAAGGTCTGTCTTTGGACTGTAGACCCCATATTGAGCACTTCACAGTGGTGTACTCTCACACACAATTTTCTCAGCATGATTCTCTGCAGTGATAAGCTGTATTTACCATGTAGTTAACATAGGCAAAAATTGAGAGCGTTATATTTAAAACTAATACAATAAATTCTTAATTGTCATCTTCTGGTAAGTCTGTCTTTGTGCAGTGTGCTGAGCCTCAGTGTAGGGATTCTGGACTTAGAAATAAAGAACATAAAGTAATTTGGAGCAATGTAGTTTCAGTTAAGCAAATGTAAGGATACATTCATTCCAATACACTTTCAGCAAATCATTTGGCTTCATGTATTTAAACTTTTATGCAACTGGTTGTTAGCTAAACTTATTTAACCTCCATTTGCCAGATTTATCTTAAGACTTCATAGAAGGAGGTTGTCATTTGTGGAGCATATTGTACTCATTCGTCGTAACCTTGAGAAATAAAAAAACCAACTGTGCAGCATTGTAATGAATGATACTATCATTTCTTACTTGCTTTCAACAAAACTATCTTATTAATAGTTCTACATTGAAACAGACCACCATTTTATCTCTGGCACAAAAAATTTAAAGGGAAAGCAATCCACTTTGTCAGAGCATATTGGTAAATCTAATTCCATTGCAATACATGAGCAGTGCAAAGAGGATTGAAGCTTACCATGAAATACTGAAATAAAGGTCAGATTTGCAGCAAGCATAAATCAACATTCTTGCGTGGCTTAGGTGGATTTATGCCCATTTATACCAGGCAAGAGTCTGGCTCATTACCATGGGATGAACTACAAATAGAGTGTCAAGCAGGAGTTTGAGTTTTAACATTTATTTCCTTGACTTATTAGCCTAAACCAGATTCTAAATATTCTGGAGAATTTTTATTCCCTGTAGCTGAGGAAAAAGTTAGTATGGAAGTTGGTTAACTTCTCTCACTTAAAAGTAAGTTCTTCAAACAAGGTCTGTGCAGCAATATTAAACAGCTTGAGCAGAATGAATTATTGTTAGTTTCTCCAATCCATACATTTCAGGTTTAGAAATGTAGCCTTTAGGGCAACGTAAATAACACAAAATCAGTTGATCGATTGTCCAAGGTTGCAATGATTTGTTGTTGCTTAGCAGGAGATGATCTGCTGTTATAAACGCTTCCCCCTCTGAAGCACTCTCCTCCAGATAGTGCTGTGTGAATATTTAAAAATCAGGCAGCACACAGGAACTGCATCGAGTGCTGTATAGGCAGGAGCAGGCCCATGCTAAGCTCTGTGCAGAATTGGAGGAGACTCTGAATAATCATCTCACAGGGTTTTACATCCAACATGGTTGCATCAAGCTTTTCTTGGAGCAGGCATCCCACAAGTGTTTGTGGATGGGCTAAGCCAGCACAGCTGCCGAGAGAAGAAACCTCTACTCTGCCTGCATCACTGGCTTTTTCATCACCCCTTATTTGTGCTGGCATCAGGATTTGTACAATTGCACAATGAAGCCAACTGGGAACCATTCGGCTGGAAGCAAAGCTACTAACAACAACAAGTTAGTTCCCCTAAGGCCACGGCTTTCAGCAGTGCAGCCGGCCTGTTGTTCATTGAACTATGCTCTCCCAGTGGGCTGGAGAAGGAGGTTAAGGTCACTGCTCTGCAGAAGGATGGCTACCTGCCATTTTCCCTGTTAAATGGGCTCAAGGGCAGCTGGGACAACAGATTCCAGTCCCAAAACACAGACTCTTTGACTCTCAGCAGGTCTGCAGGGAGAAGGGAAAGGGGAACACAGGAGAGAAACCTCAGCCATGGGGAATGTCCCTGTCAGGCAAAGATGAAGGAGATCATAGATCAAGCACTTCACCTATGGGATCTCTTCCTTGAGATCAGCCAGCCTCTGGCTAAGTCAGATTTGGTTTGTGAAACCCCAAAACCGCTCACTGTCTTTTTTTACCCCTGGATATCAACTGATGAATAATGAATGCTTCTATGCTGTGCCATTCTTTCCATTTCCTTTGCTGTCACTAAAGTTTTCTGACTTAGAGAGGTTTTCTCCTTTCAACTTGGTGTCTGTAGCCAGATCCTCTAGCAAAGTCAAACTCCCGGATATCATTCACAACCACAGAGAGTGAAAAAGCTCAGTGTTTACTGCATATTGCTAAGAAGAATGAAAAAAACCTCTGAAAAATACCATTATTTGAACAGAAAGGTCCTTTCTAACTAGCAAATGTGTCCCAAAGTATTTTTACTGAAGCATTTGAAAAAAATGCGCATATTTAGGAGCAGAATAGCCTAGCTGCAGAGTTGTACTATTACATCTCAGAAACTTCAAGGCAGGTCTGTGACTGGAAGGGAAACTGCGGAGAAGCAGCAGGCACTGCCAGAAGCCGTGTTGATGAGAAAGCAGGACCACCCTCCAGGGATCCCTGGCCCACCTGGTCTGTCTTTAAGATGAATCACAAAAAGCAGAGGCCACTTCCACTTACAGATGTCAAATATCTCTTAGTATTTCCCACCATCATAGGAGTTTTAGCCTTCATGTCTGTCTTTGCTGAACGCTGCTCTTACTAATTCTGTTTCTTTTGTATAAATTCCCTGGCAGTTTTCAGTTCAGTTAGTTAAATAAACCATCACTTCCTGCCTCAAATCTCAACTATTGTGGCCTGGGGTTCCCTAGGGGTCTTGCCGCCTTTAGATCAGCTGCTTCACAGTCTGAGCACATTCTCCTCCTTCTTTAAAGCATTTTCTCTGCTATTTTACATGAGGACTTCTTCTGCACAGGAAATCCAGTCTTTAAACGTAAAGCTAATAGGCAAGTCATTTTCCTCAGCATCGGAGGGATTGCAGGAAGCAGTGCAGCTACGGCACTGAGTTGTAGATTCAGCAAGATTCAGTTCATGTCACTCAAAGGAGACACTCTTTGGTTGAGGGGCATGGCAAAGGTACGAATCGAGGCTCGCGCTCTTCTTGGGAGCTGGAGGCCTCCACCATGTTCCAACATCTTTTTTTGGTCTCTAATCCCATGCTGCCTCTCTATGTGGGTTTATGCCCTTTGCTTTTTGGTAAACAACCTGGCAACCTTCTGAAGATATCTTTGGACTTTCCTCTACAGGTGGGGAGGTCAAGGCTCTTTTATCAGGCAAACCACTGACCCAACAACAAGGTGCACATAGCTGCAGATTTTGAGGTTGCGGCTGCAATTTTAACTATTTCCTGAGAATTAGCAGAGGTGGAGAATCAATACCCTCATTCTGGTAAATAATATCTCAAATAAGTTTCTTGTATACATTTCAAATGCTACTCAGCATTCACAATAAATGCCACTTCCTTCTGAGGGTGCTGCTGCAAGGATACTGATCCCTGTTGGGTCCAGTGCTAGAGATATGCAGGGTCTGCCATAGACTTTTCACTCTTAAGAAGCTCCCTGATTTACTCATTCGGTAGCGCGTGGCTTAGCTGGTCTGCAGGTCCCCTCCTGGCAGCCAGGCTCCCCATCTCCATTCAAATCCACACAACACTTCTGCTGGGGGCAAAAGCCACGGTTTTGTTTGCATGTTTTGAAACACGATATAAGCAGGCAGCATTTAGTCACAACACCCATGGTGACTCTTATGTAACACAACAGGAATACTGCACTCCAGAAGCAATTGTATCTCTTTCTTAAGCAGGAGAACGCTTGTCTCTTGAACATTTTTCCAAATGCCCAGACATACGAAGATGCCAGGCAAAGGCTGTCCTATGGAGGGACATGCAGAGTGTTTAGGGTCTCCGCTACAAAGCTGGGCAGCTCTCCACCTGTGTGGTAAGGTAAGGAGTCTCTTGCCCTCAGAGAAATCACAAGGCTTGAGTGTTGTAGGAGTGGCCCCTGACTGCTACTTACCTTCAGATCCTTTCTGTGTGAATGGTTTTGGTGATGAGTGCAGTGCAGATTGTGATGGCTTGTTTATACCATCACACATTTAAAATTGAAGGTCAAATACCAAGATCTTTAGTGAGGGAAAGCTCTTGGCCAAGTGTGTGATTCACAACCTAGGCCACACAGGGTAACTGCTTTGTCAGTGGGAAACCCCACTGATTTCTGTAGTTATCTGAATAATACCTGGCTTAAATCCTGTCATTGTTGATGCCACTGTATGATGCAAAAAGGATGACCTTCCTGATGTCTGCTCAGTATAAACTCTTGTCCTAAACTTTTTGCAAAGCCTACACAAAAGACAAAGCCACTGGGTCTTCTAATTTATACTTTTTGAACCCAAAGCAGTGAGAACCTCCCAATGTGCAGAGTAGAGCAACTTAAGAGGGTCAGGGAGCTCTCTGGTGCTGGCTGTGCCTCTCCTGCACTGCTCAGAAGCACTAGCAGAGAAGGGAGCAGCTGCTGTTTCTTTGCTGACTGCTAGAAGAATTTGGTTTCTCTACCTCACTCTAATTGTCTTCAATTTTATGTCACTGTTCGGCAGTCGTTGTATAATATATGAGCTGCCATGATAGGAAAGAAAAAAAAACCAGTAGTGGCAACATCTTTCTTTTCAAGTTTGAGCATTTACAGAAAGTTTGCTGCTTCTTGAATCTTCCATGTCAAAAAATCCTGCCAAAACCCACTTAGAAGCCCTATCGCTTTTGCATTATAGGGGAAATGATTTGAGGCAACTGTGTCTATGTGAATGATTACACTGCTATATAAATGAGTATTACCAAATAAAAACTGGTAACCATTTAACTGGCATTTAAATTCAAATCTGGATGGTTTGGGAGCCTTTGCTTGAGAAGTACCCATAAACACCGACGGAAAAGATCTATCTTTATTTAGAATAAAAGGAAAAGTTTACAGCCTGGCTTTGTGGCACCGAAATCTGGTTCTGGAGCCGAAACTGGTGTATGGAATTGCTATTGACATCTCATCCATCTATTCACCTGACATTTAGGGGAGAGAGTCTCTTTCAACGAAGCTGGGCCACGTTCAAGCCTTTGCAGATAATGCTGGGGGCAAATTCACAACTCTGACATGTAGTGAGCACAACTGATGGCTCTGAGGAGTTTGACTAGCTGCCAAATTGATACGCGACTCTGATATCTCATTTGTTGTGTTTTCTTTTTTTTTTTACCCTTGATCTCTGTTACATTGATTTTTGGCCAGTTTGTTTGGCAATCTTGCTGAAGCACTGCAAAGCGGACATGAGATAGGAACAATGCTAAGCAACCAGATGTAAAAAGACAAGCAATAGGAAAATGTATTTGTTTTTCACTGTTTAAACAAAATTTAACAGCTGGGAAACTGTCTTGTAGGTTATACTGCAGTTCCATTAAGCTAATCCAGAGCACAAATACATCACGCAATGTGGTCTTACAAACACACCTCACGCAAATACCCCTGTGTGCAGGAAGTGATATGGCAGGAATGGCTTAGGCAACAGTTGCTGGAGATACAGACAGGAACATTTGCAGGGCTGTCTAGGAGGAATGGGATTTTATGTCAGATAAATCACGTCTAGGTAAGGCTGCGTTTTTCCCATGTGTGTGGGATCTCCGTCCACCTGTCAGCAGCTGCTCTGAGATCCTGTGGGATCATTAGGGCACTGGCAGAGCCAGGGCCAGAGCAGGGATGAAGAGAGAGATGAGAAAAGTGCCAGGAAAAAGGGGTGAAGAAAGGACTTCAATCAGTCACCTGGAGTATTGCATAAATGCCAAATTTGTGCCATAAGCACAAAATCAAAGGTCCTAAAAAATACAAAATTAAGACACTAAATACAGGCAGATAAAAAACTAAAGCCCTGCTGTGGTTGATCACGACAGATACGACATTACTTACTTCTTGAGTTGCAGTTGAGTTTTGGCTGCCATAGTGTCAGGCTGTCAGACAGTGTCACACTATTGGCCTCCCCTCATCAGCCAAGAAATTTCTCTCTCCCCAGCGATGAAGAAGATGGGGACTCTCAGAGAGCAAGGAAACACAGGCTATCTTCTGCATTGCTGTTGATTTTACCAATTAAGTTACTTGGACAAGTAACTTTAGATAAGCAGAACTTAAAAAAAAAATGAGAGAAGACCATCAATGGCAGAAATCTCTGCTGCATCCCCACCCTACTGGCTGGCATCCTTCCAGCTTATAAATGTCTTTGCACAAACCCAAAGCCTTTTTGCTTTTCCTATGAAAGCCTCTTTTTCTGGTCTGAGAAAGAAAATGTGCCCAGCAGAATGGTATAAATTGTGTCATTAGGTGGGATAATGTCACCCAGATTTTCACTTACCAGTAGTGAAACTGCTCCTAGTAGCAATACCAGAAAGTAGCTTCTGTGGCAGTGGGTCCCATTAATTGGCCCCACTTTGTCTTTTCCTGTGTCTACTTTGACACACGTGCAAGATTAAACACCTCCACCTCCCACTATTTTAGCCCTTCCCTGACTTCTTCCAGTCTTATCCCCACCTCTTAGTAGCTGTCCTGACCCTCTTGGCCCAACATCCTGGCTTAGTAGCTCTTCTGCTGCCCTAGCCAGGCCATCTCTTCAGCTCAGTTATCCAGAAGATAGCATCAGGGCATGGGCAATACATTGGTTCTGCCACTGCCAGCTGAGCTGGAAAGGTCTCAGGCTGCTTGCTGACCTGCTCCCAGGGCACTGATGCTCTGCCCTCAGCTCAGAGCACCCATTGCAGACCTCACTTGGAGCTCCATTGGTCTAAACCCTGGGTCAAACCCTGTGTAACCGAGTCCCAGGTTCACGAGTTTAGGAGAGATTACTTCCACCATCAGCGGGTTAATAGCTCTTCTTCAGAGCTGTTTTTAACCTGATGGTCTGAAAATTTTAGAGATAAAAATCGCCACTGCCCACTATCAGAAAGGGGAGAATTTTCACTTTGCTTTGTAATATTTATTTCTAGGTTTGTGACTTCACAAGAAAAAAATCCATCAAAATTGCATTGTTACGATTCCTGTCACACCTCTTTCTTTTCTGTCTTGACTTTAAGGCTACTATTTTAATAGCCATTTGCCATTGAAATCAATGCCGTGCAACACTGAAAAGGCTGAAATCCCAGCTTTCCCAAGGGAAAACATCTCCCCACCCATCCCTACGGGACAGGGCAGCATTCAGCCTTGCGTCTGCTCAGCAGCTCAGGAGGCCTCCTGGACATGCTGTTCTCATCTTGTTTCCTTCCTCATGTTACTCTGGATGTGGTAATTCACAACCGCAGAAGGTTTACGTGCCTCCAAATATATGAATCTGCCTAAGTATAGGGACTTAAAGAACTGAGCTCTAGGGAACGTGGTGGTTAAACACAGTTGTATGCATTACGTTATTGCAGTCTATTTTTAGCAGCTGTGGTTGCAACCCTAAGTCACCTCTGAACTTACAATCACAAAAATGAAGCAGGAAAACAAATTAATTGGATCCCTAGACTGGCCAAAAAGGAATCTTGTCTCAATATTTGTAGAACACGTAAACATAAAAAACTGTAAAAATGGCTTTTTGTTCTCTGTGGTTAAATATAAACCTCCTCTGCCGCTGCTCTTTTGGCTATATAGTAAACGTCCCAGCGCCCATGCTCTGAATAATTGTCACTGGGACTTTGTTTTTTTAGCTAAGTGCCACAAAAATGTTATGGCTGTTATGAAGCGTGAGGGCTGACTGCTAGATTTTGCACCTAGCCTTCTGGCCCTGAACCTTTTTTTTTTCACTTAAATCATTTTTATTTTAGTGTACCTGTGCTGAAATGAATTGCTTGAGAATAGTCGCTCCTGACTGGCATCACTGGAAGTCAGAAGAGCACAAGCCCACTCATGCTCTGTTTTCTTGGCCAGTTTGAAAGACAGTCAATCCAAAGCAACAAATTTCTCCACTTGGTGAAGCGATGTGGTTTCTCATCTCACACAGGTTGCTTTATCAGCTTTGTTCTCTGCTATCCGTGAATGTAGAAGGACTTTCCCACACCTTTCTTATGTGATTTTATGCTTTCCCATGCTCAGTCTGTCTGACTGCCTTTGCTTTTCAGTTACTCTTTCTCAAAATGGCTCCTACAACCCTCTTTTGCCATCTCAGAGAAAAGGCACAATTGCATTATTGTCCTGAGTTCTCCTACATGTAGCTGAATGGGAGATTGTTTACCTATCTTAAACACTCTCCTAACTGGAATAATGACATACTAGGAATGAGAGTGCAAGGGGAATTTATATTCAGACTCTTGAATTTCAGTGAATGAATAATCAACACTCCATCACTTCCTAAAAGGTTAAACAATTTTAAAAGTAAATGGTTACTGTTAAAACACCATTTTACCACATGAAAACAAACAAATGGAAACCTGGGCATTTCTGCTGATCTTCAGATCACATGAAAGCTTTGTGGATCTCTCAGCAAGGAAAAGCTGACTTGAAACTCGTGGCAGCTGGCTGGTACCTCAGGGCTGCCCCACCAGCCATCCTGCCCTCTCCTCACCTTGGGCTATCCTTGACATCCTATGTTCTGAGACAGACCCAGGGCGGCGGGGCGTGTGGAGAGGTGATTTGGGTTAAAAAATAACACAGAAAAATATGTTTGCTTGTCTCTATGTGTGCTTGTTTGAAAGCGTGCTCAGTTTCCCTGTGTGATTCATGGAAACACCGTACCAAGGTCCGTGCTGGCACCAAGGCAGGCAGGAGCAAGGGGGAAATGAAGCAACTCCAGGAGCTGGGAAGGAAAATACAACTGATATTACTGCCAAATATTGTATTTTATGAAGCCTCTGCCTTAGACCACAGCAGCTGAAGTAGTGCCTGTTGCCTGTACCTTAGCAAGGCTGTCCCATCTTTGCATCTTTGTTTACAGCCTTATGACAGGTTGGTCAGTTTATTGCTATGAAGTCAATTATAAACAGCTATTCAAAAGTCAGTATGTAGTGCTCTAATCTAACCTAATCTAGTATTTTTTTATACAAAATCTCATTTTTCTGTCATCATATTCACAATAATTACATCAAACATTTTGATCATTTAAGTAAAAAAGGCTTTAAGCAGTTTTGAGGAATTAAGCTTTGTTGCCACTATTCTCTTTTGCACCCTCCAGTACTATGCTTTTTATTGTTTCTTTCCTGCAGGTTGTTTCTGTAATTAATTTCATTGGGCTTCATCTGAAGCCCGTGGAGGTGAATTCATAGGCTTTCATTAACTTGAATAGGCTGCAGATCAGATCTCTTCTAAACGCTTTAATAGGCACAGGTCAAGGATTTGAAAGGAACAACACCTGGTTTACCGTATGTTTCTGTTGTTATTGCAGCCAGCTTCATTGGACTAATGATACTGATACAGAAATGCAAACTCTTGTAGGCACAACACTGGAAAATAAAATCTATACCACATCTATTATAACACTACTTAGAAATGCCAACCACAGCACAAGTTGCACTGTGCCCCCTTAATGCACGCAGCAAAAGCCAGACGGTGAGAGATAAGCAGGTGGTTTGCGACAGAATTGAGACTTAAATCCAGATAAGGTAAATGCAAGTTTAGTGTTTGTCCCCCTCCCAGCTCCCAGCTACGCCCCTCGTTCTGCTGAGGCGCAACGGCACGTGTACCTGCACAAGTGCAATATGCTCTAATCACTGCCTTGTCTGATAATGTTACAAGAGGCAAAACACTAATCCAAAAGGAAGGGCTGCTCCTTAGGTGGTTCTAGCAACCCCAGGGCTGTTTGCTTGCACAACACCAGTTATGGACTCTGCCACTGACAGCAAGGAGTAAGTCTTCCCAGTGTTTCCCTAATAAGATTCTTTGCAAGAGATAATGTGTACATGATTCACAAGGCTCAAAGTTTCCTAATCCTTTTGTCATTCCACTTTTCAGCATTGTCAGGTGCACTGCAATATCCAGCGCTGGAGCTGAAGGGACTTTTGCTGTCCTGTTTATATGGTCCTGCTAGAAAGCAGCCATCCATGACCAAGTGTAGTAAAACCATAAAAATTCCAGCTCAAGTTGAAGCAAATCCTTGTTCCCATTAATTACTTGAAACAAAGCATCAGTGTTAGTGCACAGTCCCTGCTGGAAAATGTATCATGATCTCACCTAACTACCAAGTCAGCCTTAACTGCTAAAAGAGCTGTATTTTTTTGCACAGCAGCGGTGTGAACACACATGACTTATCATGAGATGAAAAGCCAGCACTAACAGGGTATCCTGAAGTCAGCAGTTCTGGACAGACATACCAGCAAATCTCAGCATGTTTACTTCACAGCAAAACCACATTGTCATCTTCTGACTGCTTACACCTCAGGAAAGCAAATGAACATTAACCATCCATAGAATCATAGAACCATAGAATGGTGTAGGGTGGAATGGATCTTAAAGATCACCTGGTTCCAAGCCCCCTGCCATGGGCAGGGACACCTCCTCCCACTAGACCAGGTTACTCAAAGCCCAGTCCAACCTGTCCTTGAACATCTCCAGGGAGGGGGCATCCACAGCTTCTCTGGGCAACCTTTTCCAGTGTCTCACCACCCTCACAGTGAAAAGCTTCCTTATGTCTAAATGAAATCTCCTCTTTTTCAGTTTGAAAACATTACTCCTCATCCTATCACTACACTCCATGATACGAAGTCTCTCTCCAGCTTTACTGTTTTAATCCAGAAGTTTAAAAAAAACAAAAAGTTTTAAAAAAAATTTTAAACTTATTTTTAGCTATGAAGATAAGTTTCAAATCTCTTCTTTAAGCTTCTCAAACATTTGTAATTCACCTCTTGATCTAAATCCAGATTCAGTTATTTATTCTGGATTTATTGTCCATTATTCTTTGGCCACTTGCTGACCCTGTCTCAGAGGCTACATGAAGTCTGGTGACAAATAGAGCCTCCTCTATGCCAAAAGGAAAAATGTAAACTATTTCTCTGAGATAACAATACAGATAATAGTGCAGAGAAGCACTTTGGACTTCTCTTAAAGGGTATGCTGATCTTCATTATCTTCTATTTGCACTTCCTTTTGCCCTATGGAAGAAAGATTAAGAGAAAGCCAGCTCAGCTCAGAAATACAGAAGATGATAACTGCAAGGACACGTTATTTACTTGATCAGTAAGAGTGACTTTGAAGTGGTGTCTAATGTGCTTTCTGAGTAATTGTCTTAGACTTCAGTTCCTAAATTCTGCCTAACTCTCAACTGCCAAAAGAGGGATTTTTAAATTACTTTCCTCCTACAGATAGTTAGTAACAGGAACAGGAATTTGGAGGCACCATCTGGATCTTCCTCTGTAAAATAATTTTTCTTCTTTAGCTAAAAATCTTCAATAGTCTAAATAAAAAATCTAGTTCAACCATTTCAGTCTCGCAGAAGGTGAGGCACAGGACAAGCAAAAGGGCAACTGAGATCACACAGATTGGCTAGGGTTCTGTGAGCAAGATATGAATGTTGTATTCTTTCCCAAAATGAGAAGTGCTTGTCAAAAGCACTGGTAAGGCAGTCAGAGGCAGCCACCCCGAGAAGGGAACCACATTTTTATGTTTCTCAGGGCCCTAAATTGTCTTCCAAAGGCATCAGTTAATGACATCTTTGCCTACTTCTGATCTAATTTCTAATATTCGTCTGTATTTAACCACCAGGCAAATGGCTGAAGCTTGGACATTTTTAAGATATACCTCTAGAGCAGCTGAAAAAAGTCCCAGATAAGCTTAAAATATTTCCATACTTGCAAGAACAAAACCCAATGATTGAATGACCTCACATCCCCACGTTCCTGGGACAGAGCCTTTATGGAGGCAAATGTGACCTTGTTGTCCTTCCTCTAGCCGGTGCCTGGGCAGCGTGCAGTGGGTCAGGAGGCAACCTTGCAGCCTTGTGGTACAAGTCCGATGCTACTGCACTGCTGCACAACCGAAAATCTCTTGCCTTCACTCTCCACTCTTGGCAGCTGTGGTAAAGCCTCGCTGCACAGGCAGAAAGGATTGGCACCAGCACTAGCATCTCCCCTTCCCATCAGGAGACACATGCTCTCTATTTGTAAAATTTGTCCTTCCTGTGTGGATGTGAGAACCACAAACACTAAAGTACTTTGAAATGTAATGGCTTGATAGCATACTGAAATGTTAAAAAAAGACCACTAAGGGTGGCAGGGAAAAAATCATTGTCTTTGAGGCTGTCATCACAGATATTTCTGGTAATTAAATGCTGGCCCAACTTGGAGGCTATGTCTTCTGGCTTAGCAACTTAAAACAGGTGAAGCACAGGAGCAGTGTGGCTGAAAAAGCAGCTTCTCCTGGGTTTGTGTGCTGCAGCATCTAGGATATTCACAGACAAAAAAGTGCTATTCCAGGTAACAGGGTAATGTTAGTAGCTATCCTAAGCTACTCTCCAGTCTCTTCTTTCCTGATACGTTGGCACACTGGTATTTTCTGAGAGGAACCAGATGTGGATCCTGCCTCACTCCTCTTTTCTGAACATGCTTCTGATGAGAATGATCGACGAGCATCACCATGGATGGCTGCATGAGTGTCTGTCTGCATTTGCTCACTGAAAACTGCCACCATGCAGTTCTGGCTGGAGGAGACTGGAGCGACCATAATGGGAGCAGAAATTCCCAGGCTGGGCCGCAGCATGACCAACAATGCTGAACTGCACTGCTGGCAATGTGCCCAGGGCCTGACAGCATGCCCAGGAAAAGAGAAAACCCTAAGGGAGCAAAAGCAAAACAGACCAAAAATAAATGCAAGCGGAAGAGGCCTGCAAAGGCTCCCATACATGGGCTGGTAGATCCTGGCTCACGTCTTTGGTGCTAGGATTCCTGGGGGCACCTGGGGCTCAGAAAGCCCCTTCCGCTGCTGACTGTCCTCTCTGGCAATCCTTGACCATGTCATACAGGTTCCCACCTGCCTTGGAGAGAGTGTGTTTGGCCTTGGACAAGGGGCAGCCTCTGACAGTTGGGCTGGGAATTATCCCTGTGCTGCTCCAGAGCAGAGTTTGCACCATAGTTCTGCATCAGCAGGCACCTCGCTGCAGCAGCAGCTTACCACATGGACTTGCTCAGAGTTCTCCCCAGGTTTCTTGCTGGTTCTTTCCAGAGCTGTGAGCTCCATGGCAAGATGCTGAGACAGCAAGGGAAGGGTTGGTGAAAACGCTTGAGAGGTCCAAGCAATCCAGCATGGTCACAGCGTAATGGAGCAGCATTAAGTTTGCTGGAAAAAGCAAGACCAGTTGCTCACTTTTACTGTTTTTACTGGGTCAGTACTGTATGGGGCGGTAATGTTTCTGTCCCTCCAATTCTTTGTCCTAAACATGATTTTATTGTTTCAGGACGTGATGAGGGAGTGAGGTTTGGGTGCTGAAATTTCAGAGAGAGAAGGAAACACCATTCCCTGTCTTTCTAGCTCTTTGTAATTACTTGGCTTTCTGAATCTTCTCTGGGGAAGTCTTCACTTCCTTCTGCCAATTGCATGCGGAAATTAATTACACTGATTCACATCCTGGACCCTGGCACGTGCTAATTAGGTGTCTGTAAGGGCTGTAAGTGGGGTATGTGCTGAGTAGGGCTTTCTGAACCCATCCCAGAAAGGTAGTTCAGTGAAGATTTCCTCTAGTGTCAAAGTTCACTCAAAAATCTACCTCCCTCCTGTCTCCACCTCAGGCTGCTTATTGTCCCTGCATCACCTGGAAGTGTTCTCCAGCTCTCAGTTTTTTCTTTTTAATTCAGCAGAGCCCCACAGAATGTTACAGGGGCACAATGATGAGTTCAAGGAAAGGAGCAGGAATGGCAGGGAGAGAAGTGCCTGTCCTCACTGAGCCTCTGAAAAGGGCTTTTAGGTTCCAGTGATGTCTCCAGGGCTGGAAATACAGATTCCAAGTGCTTTGTGATTGGTAGGTGACAGTGTGTCAAGATTCAAGTGTGATTCTCTAATGCTGGGCAGTGATGAATAAATACCCACTGTTAAAATGAGGGCTGCGTTACCAGGTTAGTCTGGGATCAGCATCCACACGCAGGTTTCTTATGTGATTTTTTTTGTTCCCCACGGCTGGCTCACTGGAGCCAAGCAGGACCTATCCAGAGCATTACGAACACGACTAAAGATAAAGCCATTTTCAATAGGAACCTTTTTATAGCTCATATGAGGAAAGAAAACTCCTTTTAGTTACCCTCATCTTGGCTGGATTTGAGTTAGACTGTGAAAGGCCAGGCAGTCAGGTATGCTGAGCACATGCATGGGAGAAAGCCTCAACACACTGTTATCCTGTCTTTCCATAACCACGCAGTAGCATTTGCTCCCATATCTGAGATTTGGCGAGACTGCAAAGAACAAGGCAATTTAAAGAGGCATCTTCAGAAACTGCTTAACTCTCAGATGAACCTGTCTGAACTGCACACAATTTTACTGCATACTCTGCAGCTGTCCCTGGTGGGCCACGTAACAGCAGGAGGGACAGACCACACTGTGTTACTTTGACACTGGTTTTGGTTCCTCTCAAGCTATTTTGGGGGTCTTTCCTGCTGACTGAACCATTCTCATGGTTTCTGTCCGTATCTGGAAAAATCTGGTGCTGATTCAGCTGTGGCTCCCTCATGGAGGGGAACCTGAGCTTGGGTTTTGAGGAGGCAGGCCAGCCTCCAGGAGCCGTCCTTGTTCCCAAGGGAACCCCAGAGCCAGGGACGAAGACAAAGCACAAATTTTGGTTTCAATTCACTTTTTTGAGCTAGTGCCTTTTCAAAAACCAGTTTCCATAGTGACAGAGAACTGTGGCACCATTGTGAAGGTCCAAAAATCCCCGGCCGGGTATTAGCCAGAAATTCAGCAATGTGTCCAGCTCCAGAGCAGCCTGCCCCCAGCCCCTGCTGCATTCACCATGGGGCTCTGCTTCAAATCCTGTCCCTGCTCATCAGCCACACTTTTGACTGCCCATGGGCTTAACTACCCTGAGCACTACAGCTTTGCTTATTCACAGGTAAAATGATCTATCTCAAAAAAAGGAGTATGTTTTGGTTGCATTTAGTTGTATTCAAGCTTACTTTGATATAAAAGGAAAAGCCAGATTTGAGGACAGCTTTCAACCATCGTTTCCTGGTGCAGACTGGTGCGAAAGATATGAAATGTGCTCACGATCATCCAGGGAGTCAGCAGAGGAGCCTGACTGAAAGCCCAAGTCCCATATAATTCTTACTTACTATAATGCTGTGCCTCCCACTTTCCCTCTTGCTATCTCTCATACTAGGTACTTCCATCCATGCCTATAAAACCAGATGTATAACCCTAGGTCCCAAAAGGACATAGGAAATCTCACATAATCATATTACTCCTCTGGTCCTTGCTATAAGACACAAGAAGTGCACCAGAGCAGCTCAGGACATCCGTTAAGTTCAGCCCAATGCCAGGCAGTGGAGGTTTGCAAGTGACACTTACTCAAAATGCTTCATTTGCCCTCATCCTTTGTTATCTGCTGGATTATGTTGTAATCTATAGTATGTAAAGAAATACAACCACAACACTCTTAAAAGTCAAGTCTTGGCTAAAATTACAGGTACTTGTCAAGTGCTTGTTACTTGTAGCTTTTTGATAACATGCATTACGCACACGTAAGAGGTAGCGAAAAGTGTGGCTGTGCTATTTGTACAAATTTCAGGAACTCTTTCATCAGGGCTGGCACTGATGTGTTTCCTTCCGAGGCCACGGGCATCAGTGAGGGTCTCTGTGACCTATGGTGCCATTCAGTCTGCTTTTCAGCAGACTCAGCCAACCGGACAGGGACAAGGATGCCTGCCCGAGGGGCACAGAGACCTAATGGCCCCAGCAGGTATCACTCTGCGTGCAGCGATTTCAAAACAGAAAGGAGATGCGGCGAGGAGCTGGCCAGGGCTCTTCTGGCACCAAAGCCAGGGCACGAACTCAAATGGAAAAGGCCATGTTCTATAGGAAAGAAAGCAGAAAGAGCGGCAAATTTAGGTAAGTTCTTACAATAGCATTTCTAATGTAAGGGTAGATGTACTGCACCAGACTAAGAGTTCGTCTACCCCAAGACCGACTGCAGCTAACTGCTGCAGAGCCTCGGAGGAGGCCAGGAGGCTCGGTGTGTTGGTTTTATATATCCCCATCCTCCAGCAACCAGTAGCTCAGGGATTTAATAAGAAAGAAGTGAAACTGTGTATATATTGTCAGAACAAACTGAATAAAATAAGAACTATGTATGTCTTGAAAATGAATCACCAGGATTTATCCAAACTTGAGAAGTGCACCACTCTGACTGTGAGTGAAGGCACTGTCTTAGGGAGGTATTTCCTGCAAGAGAGGAATTTTTCCCTTGCTTCCATGAGACCTTCAAGCGACCCTACTGAATTGTTAAAATTCCATTAGAAAGTGGCTGCTGGGAACATGTGCAATAAATAGCTGCTAAGATCAATGGCAGTCTTGCTGATTTAAAATCAATGCATTGCTTGCTGATGGTGCTGGCAGAGTTTTCCTCTGGGAAACGTAACAGTGACTGGCTTTAAATAAACATTGTGGTAAAAAACTTTATCTGAACTTATTAGTGACTCAGACTGATTTTAGAGTAATTCAGAAAATGCCTGTTACCCACAGTCAAGACTTTGAGGTGACCAGAGACTTTGGATACTGCAGTTTATGGTGGGCCACTGGAAACTACCATAGAACAGAGCAGAACTTCTGAAAATGCTCTCTGAAAAGTAGGTTCTTAAGGTGCTTAGACCATCCACTGAAATCCACTGCTCACTTTTGAGAATCTGAGACAAACAATATCAGGTTACTGCAGCTCTAATGACCACCACGCACCTTTTCCAGGTCAGTTCCTTGCTCCCCTCCCAGCTTCTGGCTGGCCCTCATCCCATGTGACACCAGGCATTCATGACGACTATAAGCCCACCAAAACCTAAAATGTCACCAAAAGTTGGTCTCATTCATCAGCACTTAGCTTTGGGTTGGGCTGAAATCCTCCCCCTCTTCTTTTTTAAAGCTTCTCCCTCATCACGAGTACAGTTGTGTTTTTTTTTGCCAGATGCTCAGCCATATTGCTTTAATGAAAATAGACAAAGCATTTGCCCTACCTATGCTCTGTTTTGTAACCTAACCATTTAATTGTGTTATATTCTTTCCGTACAAATCATTTGATGATGTTTCCCAGGACAAGCCTTCACCTCTTCTCATGCATGTTGTAATACTCCAGTTATTACCACCTCCTGGTTGTAGAGAAATATATCATTAAATCACTAGTAAATTGATCACTAGACAAATCAGAGATCTTCTTAGTGGGTTTCTAACCTGGGAAATGGGGCACATGAGTGAGGAACAGAAACTGTTCTCATGTCAGAATTTTAATTTGAGGTACTTTCAGCTGGATTTTTTAGCTTATTGAAGAGCTTCTACTGAACTCTTCTCAATTTCTATTTACTTGTTACATGTGACAAGTCCCAGCTTTAAAGGGCAGTAGAGAGATATAAAACTTCGTTGGGTGACAAAGAGGAGGAGCTGGAAGCCACTGTGCAGCTATGATCTAATTGCTGTCACTGAAACGTGGTGGGACCAATCACACAACTGGAGCTCCGCAGCCAATGGCTATAAACTGTTCAGAAGAGACGGGCAAGGACAGAGGGGAGGGGGCCTTGCTCTCCATGTAAAAAAATGGCTTGACTGCACAGAGCCGTCTTTGAAAAACAGCGATGAACAGGCTGAGAGCTTATAAGTAAATATTAGGGGCCGAGCCAACAAAGAAAACCTCATAGTTGGTGTTTACTGCAGGCCACTTGAATGAGGGCAAAGGGGAGCTTGTTGACAAAGCGTTCTTACTTCAACTACAGGAAACAGCGTGCTCACATGCTCTGCTCCTGCTGGGGCACTCCAATCACCTTGACACCTCCTGGAAAAGCAGCACAGCAAACTGTAAGCAGTCCAGGAGACTCTTGGAGTGCGTTGAGGATAATTTCTTATTCTAGATGATCAGAGGAGAAGCGTTACTAGACCTGTTACTTACCAGCATGGATGGACTAATTAGAGACGACAAGATTGGTGGCAGCCTGGGCTGCGGTGATCACGCCTGGTGGAATTCAGAGTCTTGAGGGATATGGGTCAACGAAGAGTAGAATCAGGACCCAGAATTTTAGGAGAGCAAAACTGCATTTGTTCAAGGAATTAGTGGATGGAACCCCCTGGGAAACAGCCCTCATGGATAAAGGAGCTGAGCCAAGCTGTCAGCTCTTTAAAGACATTTATCTTGGAGCACAAGAGCTCTCGATTTCCACATGTAAGAAATCAGGAAAGGAAGGCAGGAGACTAGCATGGCAGAGTAAGGACCTCCTGGTCAAACTAAAGTGTAAGAAGCCAATGCACAGGCAGTGGAACCAGTTACATGTACCCTGGGAAGAATACAAGGATGCTGCCTGGATGTAAAGGGATGGAATCAGCAAAGCTAGGGCTCAGTTGGGATTAATTTGGCAAGGCATGAGAAGAATAGTAAGACAGGCTTCTACAGGTACATTGAGAAGAAAAGGAAGATTAAAGAAAATAAGAAAATGTACCACCACCACCAGGTCAGTAAGAAGGGAGAAGTAGTGACAACGGACAAGGAGAAAGCCGAGTTATTCAACAATTTTTTGTCTCAGTTTTCAGTGCTAATCTCTCTTCTCACATCTCTCAAGCCCCTGAACCTCAAGGTGAGGACTGAGCAAATGAAGTCTGTCCCATCATATGTGAAGATCAGACTTGGGACAGCCTGAGGAACCTGACTATACATAAGTCCCTGGGACCCAATAAGATGCATCGCAGGGTCCTGAGGAAATTGGCTGATACAATGGCCAAGACACTTGCCATCATATTTGAAAAGTCACAGCAGTCAGGAAAAGTCCCCTGCAACTAGACAAGAAAGACTTTTTGCTCATTTAAAAAAAGATATAAAAAGGAGGACTCTGCGAACCACTGACCTGTCAGCCTCACCTCTATGCCTGGCTAAGATCATGGAACAGATCATCCTGAAAAATACATCAAAACACATGGAAGATAGGGAGGTGATGAGAGACAGCCAACATAGCTTCACCAAGGGCAAATTGCCATGGTTTGATTTAAGCTGAAAGAGGGTAAACTTGGATAGGATATAAGGAAGACATCTTCTTTATGATGAGGGTTGTCCAGAGAAGCTATGGATGTCCCATGATCAAGAGTGTTCAAAGTCAGGATGGACAGGACTTTGAGCAACCTGCTCTAGAGGGAGGTATCCTTTCCTGTGGTAGGTGGGTTCGAACTAGATGATCTCTAAAGGTCCCTTCTAACCCAACCCATTCTATAATTCTATGATAAGTAAACAATTTAGATTTTATGATTTATTTCCATGCTATAGAATAGAAAATTTTAAGAAATGGAGAATACTTTTCCTCCCCTAAGAATCTCTTTTTTGGGTAAGATTTTAGTGTTTTTGTTGAAATGGCTACTAAGATGTAAACCAATCACAAACAAAGTCCCATAACAGACCTGCACGCTGCATCCTGCTTAGCTATACACTTGCTCATCTCTAGAAATATGAACTTTCCTATACACATGTACACACAAACACACGTGGCAGTTCTTAAGTCCAAATAGCAAACTGATTTTATGCCTGAGAAGAAAACTTTCAAATTCAAGGCCTATAAATGGATGATGTTTTGTCTTTCTGGCTCAGTAAATAGCCTGAAAAAGTGCTCTCGGGAGGCGTGAATTTGCAGCATTCCCCCATTATATCACTGAGATGTTAATTCTGAAGTCTAAATTTAATCCTTTATTATCATTAAAGGAATTGCCATCACGTGAGAAACAAAGGCACTTTCTGGATTTCCCGAGGCATCAAGTACATCTGCATGAAAGAAAACAGCCCAGTATGTCCTCATGTACAAGGGAAAACACCAGATTACTTGACAAAAAAAGTATCAGGAACCAGTGCAACGATCAGGACGCAGAAAGGGCCTCAACAGAGCTGGATATGACAAAATAGAAAGCCCTGGTGGATGTAGCCCACGGCAGCTGACAGGAACGCTGCTGTCCCAGGAGCTGGGTGCATGGTGAGCAGCCAGCAAGATGATGACTCAGGAGCATCTCACACGGCAGAGCCTCAAATAAAACTTTTCCAGCACTTGATGACACGATTGTTTCTGGTTCCTCAGTAGTTTAGTTCCCAGGCCCTTTTGTATTAACAGTAAATTTGAACAGGCAAAACTAAGTGTGTGCCTTCCTGGCCCATTGGCGGAGCCCGTTCCAGCAGAGTGAGAGAAGATGGGTCCCCCTCATTACAGACTCACCTGAAGGCGAGAAATATTTTGCTGCTCTCGCAGCCATTGTTGGAGGTAGGACAACCTCTAGCTAGAAAACATAGAGCTTTATAGTTGTCCCAATGTTTTCCTGCCAGCACACTTGTATTCTATTTCATGTAAACATCCACAGCCTCTTGAACCGCAAAGGCAATCACTTTTTGGAAGAGTCTTTTTTTTGGACAACAATGGAGAGTTCTGAGTCTTCCTGGCCCACTGGGATTTGGAGGGGGGGTGACATGACACACACTCAGATAAGAGGGACTGGTGGAGTCCATGGACTGACATTTCTCCAACAGGAGAATAAAACAGTGGGGAAAAAATACAGAGAGGGGAAGACAAATGGTCAAGCTATCATGGAAATGTATGGCAGTTAATTTAAAAAAGAAATAAATGTCCGTACAAGCCACAGAGCTACAGCACACACACAAGGAGCCAAAGAGTTATGTGCAGTAGACTGAACAACACGAGATCCTTCAGAAAATAGTTGGCTGTGTAGCAGCCTTGCTGAAGATGGGCCTTCTCTTGCTTGCTTTTTTTCCCCTCACACACCACAAACATGGCCCAGCAGAAGCATTTTGAAACAAACACACAGAGAAATACTTCATGCTCTGTTTTGCTAGCTATACCCAACTCCAAAAATTTATGCTCATATGATTACTGCTCTCTGTTTGCTTACTGATAGCAAGTTAAAAATACCACACACACCCCCAAATTAGAACTATTTTCTCTCTTTTTTTTGTTAAATCCGTGCAGTCGATACAGAAAAAAACCCACATTGTGATGAGCCACACGAGATCTCTTTTGTCTGCACTAGTTAGGATAGGAGACAGAAACACCACCAGCAAAAAAATAAAGCCACCAAAAGCGTTGCATGCACAGGCCAAGGCAAATCTAACTGTGTTATGAAGCCATTGATCCTGTATTCCCTTTGTTTGCTTCATCTGTTCCTTGTTTCTACTGTATAAATGGATTTGTGCCAGGACCTGTTCTATCAGACCTCTCATTTAGATAAAATGCAAAATATTTCTGCTCTATCCAAATTCATACTTTATACTCCACGGTGTCCCTAACTTAGCTTAAATGTAAAATATTTCAATTATTTATATAAAATGTAGATAACATATAATTTAGACAAACCGTAAAATGAAATGTAAAACATTTGTTCTACTCAGATTCCTAATTTATACTCCAAGATGTCCCTCACTTACAAGGAATTAACTTGTCATTGATGTAGCACTTATTTTGATAGTGAAAAAATGGACATCATCTTGTGAATAATCTCGTGAGTCATATGAAATTAATATTAAATAAACAACAACTATTTTTCATCTTATATTCAGGTTGTAAAGTCTTTGTCGTAGGAGCCATCTACTTATGACACACAAATACCGTACTTGCTGTTAGGACTTCTAAACCTCTATTTTCAAATGGTTTGTGGAAGGAACTGTGTGGAAGTCACAAAAGGTCACATGCCCAGCTAGGAGGGACTCATTTGTGAGACCAGGAGAAGCTTCAGCTGGTAACCAGTGAAGACAGACACTGCATTAGAAAAATAGAACAAATGCAAACCTGCATCCTTCCTAATATCATCTCCAATTTTTAGAGCAGCAGAGACAACATTCAAATGAAAACGTGCCTGTTCCCATCGCACCGCCTGACTCGTCACTTAAATAAAGGCCAGGATAAGCAGATGAAGAGTTTGGCTAAGGACCAAGAAGCAGATTTTTATTTTTTTTTTTAGGTATTTAAATGCCAAGACATAATCAAGCTCCCATAGGGATTTTCAAAAGCAATTAGGGACCCAAGTTCTGAGAGTTCACTGTTCCTTCTGAAAATCCTGTATGATATCAAATTAACTGCATCCTTGGACAGCTAAACACCTCTGTTTCCTTGTGCTGCTTCCGCTAGGGACTGTCCTCCTTGATTTCAGCAGGGCAAAGCCTTCATTGTGAAAAACTGAAATTTCTTCCCTCTCTCCGGTTCACCTAGCTCCCCTGGAAAAGGGAAAATTTATCGTTCTCTTCTTGCTTAACAAAAATGCTACTGCACTATGAACTATATCAAACGAAATTGTTAGAACAGCATTCAGTCCCCTGACCATGGCCACACAGGTCTTTGCTGTACAGAGAACAGTTTGCTTTGATCTGATTAAGGTTTACTTGTTGATTTCACTGCCGTGCCTCTCTGATCTGGTAGTGCAGATTTGCAGTTTCTTTTTTTGGGTAGAAATCCCTCTCAGATTGATAAATGACGCAAAGGTTGCAGCATCCATCTCAGTCCCGTTGAGTGCTGATGGGATAAATGCTGCCCTCTCTCTATTTACATGTCTTTATTGCTAGAAATTGGGTTGCCTGTGTGGGATCTTGGGATTGCCGTTCGTATACATTTAGTCCTCATACCACTGTGTTGCACAAACATTGCAAAAGAATCACACAGATTTATTTTTTTTTAATAGAAGAAAATGTTCCCTTGATGTGATAAATACTGAACATAACTTTTGCTCAGGCTGCAAGCAGCAGATGACTTAATCATCTACTATTTAAGTAACTGACTGTTTTGCTATTAAGTGAAACTTCTGAGCAAGATCGTATTACATGTAAAGCAGCTTCCTGCATCTTTAAATATTAATCAAGTCAAAACAGATCGAAGGTAGTCCCAGGGTGACTTTACTAAGCCTGAGCTGCTGCGTCCCACTCTCTAGTATCCCACATTACACGTTCCTCACCCTGACTTTGTGCCAACACTAACATTTTTGCAGCCTGTGGATGACCTTGGCAGGAGGCTGGGGATGGGGAAGTGAGCTGGGAGGGACCCGCTCCTGGGGGGCACGGGGGCCATCGGCAGCTGCTGGGAGCACGGACAGGCTTGGAAAACATGGCCAGCCCTGCAGCGAGACGGTCTGCCCAGTACCAGAACTGAGGAAAGACCTTGAAGAGGGAAAAATGGGGAAATGGGGGGTGGTGAGGAACAGAAAGGGTGGAAGGCCAGAGGTCTGTGCAAGAAACAGGGATGTGAAAAGGCAGGAGCAGGAGAGCTGCGAGCAGGAAGCCCCAGCAAGGCAGAGGAGAAACGCCGGGGCTGGGGTGTGCAGCCCAGGCAGGTGGCCGGGCGTGCCAGGTGGGGAAGCCGAGACGTGAGAGACCCGCGACAGA
>VWZK01003175.1:27986-86253 GCA_013396935.1 Baryphthengus martii
GCCAGCACCTCGCCTCAGCGCCCGGAGGTGGCTTTGCCGGCCAGGTGACCCGCTTGGGCCACGGCTCGTGTGGGCCACCGCGTCGGGTAGACCTTTTCGTAGGCTGGGCGACCTCCTACCGAGACCTCGTCGCCCCTGACAAGCCAGTCTGGCCCTTCCGCCGTCTAACGACACGAGATGGGGATGGTGCCACCTGCCCGTCTCATGAGGATGTCACGATGCTTAGTTGTCATAAGCAGCAGTAAGGTAGCGACTCGCGCTGTCCCATCAATAGGTGACGTAGCAGCACAGCTGGGCCGGGGGAGGTCACCGGAGTATCCGCGGATCCCGCCGGTAATGCAGAGGTCAGGTCCTGGCCCTGCAGGTGAAGAGGTGGGAGGGTTATTTAGGAGCCGAAAGAGGACAGAGCGCTTCCAGCCAGAACAGCGGAGAAGCTGCGCGGCCAGACACGCTGCTTTGCATGCTGCTCTTGCTGGAAAGCAGGGATGTGTCCGAGCGCTCCGCCAGACTGACGCGTGCTGCAACAACAGCTGGCTCTTGGTGGGATCACTGCCTGCTGCTTCGCTGCAGCGCTGAGCACCTATTGCTGGTATCCTGTGGATCCGTTGTCATCCTGTTTTGAAATATTTTGGTTAAGGGCCAGTTCGTTGCGTTCTCTCTCGCAGGTAGAGATCTCGTCCTTCCCCTGTTCTTGACTCACAGAGCCAGGGTCCAAAACTTTTAAATTGTTTTGCCAGTTCTGCGCAGCAGGTTGTATTGTCTGACGCGTCAGATGAATTTTCCCCGAGTTATGAACATGTACCTGGTAAGTTCATCAGCAGCCTGGGGGTGACTTTTATCTTTAGAGACAGAGGGAAGTAGCTTGTAAATTATACCATTGTAGTGCCAATTTTTTTGTTGTTGTTGTGCATTTCAAAAATAACTGAAGAGATTTGGTATCTTTGTGCTTCTCTGCTGTAAGCACAATTCACTGTTAAGTAACACTCTTGGTTACAGTGAATTGTGCACATGTGCCTTGGAAGTAAAATCTTATGCTGGGATGATAATGGAATGGCTCAAAACCTAGTAGAGTTTGTTTCAGAATTCACAGAAGGCAGTATTTGGCTGTTAAGGCCAGTGAATCCGGGTGGTTTTGCAGAGTATATTTCAGCCACGCTTTGAGAGGAGGCAATGACTGAAGCACGCATAGGTGTTAGGAAGGGTGCACATAGTACCAACTGGAAGGCTTTGTCTGCACCAGAAATTACACTTTAGAAAGACAACATGGGAAGGAAAATGGAAATAAACCCTGCTTTCTTCACTTGACCTGTTGACATGTAGCAAAGCATGTTTCTGCTCTGGCTTCATCCCCAACATACTGACTCTTTGCTTCCCCAGAGGCACCTAACAGCTGTGAAGCTGCAGGGAGCTGGAGGAATGGTGAGACCAGGAGCTGCGACCTGAGTTGCAGCTGTTTACCATGACTGTAGAGGTGGGACGGGAAGGCATCTGATCCTCCAGAGAAGAAGAAAAAAAAGCTTCAGTCCTTCAGTCTGCTAAGTAGCAGTTGTTTGCACATCATCTCCAGGGGGTTTTCAGATCACTGTTCCGCCGAAGGAGCACACTGTGCTGCTCCGGCATTGTCTGTGCTGCGGCTGAAGTGGTGGCGTGCAGCAGCATGTGCTGCCCGAAAGTACAGTGTGGCCCTTGCACAGCTGGAGTTGTGCAGGGTGTCAGAAGCCACTGGGCTGCCTGTGGGAAGTCTCTTGCCAAAGGAAAGAGCGGTGGGCAATCAGTCTGGCCAGAGCTAGGTGCTACCTATGGGGCCCAGGCCTTATCTCTGTACTACACTGCCTTTTGCTGCATAGATAGACCAGGTGTTTGGAGCCAGTGTGGCTGTTGGTGCTGTGACATATGATGGGAACACCCTCTGTGGGGGCAGCACCCGAGGCATAATCAAATTAGCCAGAGGAATTGATTTGTCCACAATGTACGTCCTCTCCCAGTAGACTGCAGCATCAGCCTTAGAGGGGAGGACACTGGAAGAGCACATCTGAGAGTGACATGATTTTGTTTCCCGTTTTCAAAGTGTTGGCCTCTGTACATGAGTGCAGCAGATGGCTCTGACTGCTTACACGCAACCTGCTCTCCTGCATCTGCCCCTCTTTCTTTCTTTAGGATACTCTATAACAAGAGTCAGAAATGCTGAGCTCCAGGTCTGCTGCACAACTGATAGCTGGAGGAAACCATGCAAGGAGGGGTGGACTGTGGAGAGGAAACTACGGAGAGAGAATGGCCTGGGTTGCTCCTTCTCACTGGTTGCCAGGTGTGCACTGCGGCCCCGGGGGGCTGACATGTCCACCCCGCACGCAGGGAGAGACCGCAGCACTGTGCAGAGCTAGCCAAGCTGTTCTCTCTGGTGCTGCGCGATGAGATGCGCTGAGGGGGGAGCATGCCCACAAATAAACAAGTCTGGGACCAAAATACCTTTTAATGTATTGTGCCAAGTCCTCAGCTGGGAAAAGGCTCTGGGGTCCCGCTGATGCCAGTCTAGACTTGCATGGTGCTAGGCTGTGGCAGAGAAAATGCATTTGTCTGCCAGTGCTGTTCCAGCTGGTGAGCAATGCTCACTCTGGAAGTCACCTTGGAGAGAAGCTTCCACTGCTTACTCTGCTAGGCAAGCAGGAGCATTCTGCTTTAAAATAATCATTCTTGATACTGCTTAGATGAAGAGCTGGGTTTTTCTGCATAAAGCTGTGTGGGCCGAGAGCCTGAGGTTGGAGAGCGGTATTAAATGGCACATTTGCTTTGTGGATATGTGAGGTTTAATTCCCATCTTGTTCAATCATCAATGGTCTAATCTTAATAAAGTCCTTTCTGAGACTGCCTCGTTAGTGATTTTCAGCCAGCTTTTATTTTCCCGCTATTGGTTAAGCAGTCTTTAGCGTGAGCTTGTGGGAGATGGCTCTTGCCCTAGGGATCTTCCTGCTCAGCAGGCGCCATGGCTGCAGGGGCCACAAGTGTGCTGGAGACACACAGTCATTCTGGCATTTACATAATGCTCTTCGCTCAAAGGGACCCTATTTTCCCCCTAAAGTTAGGGCTAAACTTAGTCCAGGGCTTCACACCACCTGGAGGAAAACAGGGCATGGGAAATAGAAGGACATTAATTGGCTGAGAATATGTCTCCTTTGGGGGGCAGTTATAGATATCGGCGTGTCTTTTTCAGCAGGACGGACTATGAGCTCTCATCCCTGCAACATCCCCTCTGCCTCTGACTTGTACTTGGCTTAGCACAGTCCTGTGTTGGGGAGGGAGGTGAAACTTCCTGTTTGGAACTGATTTTTGTCCAGTAGCTGTATCTTAACAATCCCCATCCCTTCCCTTTTGTCCTCTGATGTCTTTGCATCTTTAAACAGAGATAGTAGAGATGTTGTTTTGGCAGCATCAAGCAAGTTGAGCCCTTGACCCCACTCCTCTCGAGGTGGGAAGCAGCCAGCAACCCTGCTGGGAGCAGCCCTCATCAACCCCCTGGGTAGATGCAGGATGGCACTGTGGGGGAGTATGAAAGTTACTGACAAAAACTGGGTAAAATACCTCACAGGTGTAATCTGGAAAAGGGTTCACCAGTAAAAAATACTGAATCGGGCTGGAGAATTGGGTGGGTATCATTTGAGCTTCTGAAGAGGGACCAAACGACAGTGATCCAGCTGAATATAGAAACCTGATGTAAATGACATTGTTGATAGACTGCACTATGGGCAATTGTAGCAGTAGTAGGTCTAAGCATAGTTTTAAAGGCTTATTACTAGAAATTGTGCTCCATAATCCTCAAACTGCTTTGAAAACATGAAAGCCAGATCACATTTTGAACTATCTCAGCCATTGCTTCTTAAATAGACAAGATATTATTTCTACATTAATGAATAAAGTGTTAGGAACCATCTGTGTTGGAATGGTTCATTTTACTTGCTCTCTTTGCTTATATGCAACATTATTGCTTTCATTGTAACTTTCCCTATTACTTAAATACGTCATAAATTGGGATTTTATGATGCAGGAGGCTTATAAACATGCGTATTTGTATACCACACAGGTAATTATGGAAATACAGCACTTGTATGAAAAACAAGTCAATTTAAATGAATTGTAGAAAACATTTCTAAACCTCTGAACTCAATGAAGTGAAGGAAGGAACCATCACCTTAGATAAGCTTAGCAGGAGCTTAGTAATATTTGTGTCACACCTGGGGGAAGCCGAAAAGCTTTGGTCCTACTAAGCAAAAATCTATGCTGATTTATGCCAGCTAGAGCCCAGGCATAATGCCACGTGACACAATTTATTTTTTCAGACTGAACTTGTCCATTCTTGCTGTGACATTGCCATTCTTTGTTGTGGCTGCTGCTGTGAGAGGGTGGGCTTAGATACGCGTAAATGAAATTGGAGGCTAGAAAGTGCGGGCTTCTCTCAAGCTCTTCCCAGTCCCAGTGTGGCTGCACTAAGCAGTTAGTGCCGGTCACTGCTGCAAGCAGTGCTGTAGATTAAAGGCTTCATTAACTCAAGTGTGTCACTCAAGTCGCACGCGTCTGTTCAAAGTGTGCTTTGTACATTAAGCTTATGGGTCCGGTTCAGAAGCCTGCAGTTAACACATAATTCCTCTGAACGGACAGAGAATGCGTTTCTCCCATTCTCTTTTCCTGTTCAAATATCTATATTCAAAATACACTGAGTGCAACAGAAGAGCCAAAGTTATCTTTCTCTGTGGGTAACTGCATAATACTGAGGAAATAATAACTCTGGTGAAATTAGACTCTTAGAAAAAGATGGCATCTGGAAACCATCTTCTGCTAACGTGTGGAAACTCTTGCACAGCAAAAAGATTATTAGTTATGTAACTCCCTTCCCTCCTGGAGGCCCAAGTGGTTATTCTATTAGCACTTAATTTTTCTACTGCCCTTCATGTCACACAATGCCCACTAGATTTGTCACTACAATAGAGAAGTAGGTTCTGCTTACTGCAGCATGCCCAAAATGAAGGTGATGGGTATTGTTTCTGCTAGCCTGCTTGTGCCCTTCCTGTATCAATTTCTTATACTGCTGTAATGTAAATAGCATTAAGCTAATGACAGGTTTTTGAATAATGAGTGTGTCAGTCTAGAGTATCACTCCATGGAATGCTGCATGTGAACAAGTATCCAGGTGCCATGGAGCTGAAAATTTGGTTTAGGAGATTACACACCACCAGAGCTGAAAGGTGGTAGAAGGGCTGGGCAAGAGTCTTCCTGGAAGATTTCAAGTGTGCTGGCCTGGGAAGGTTTTCAGATCCCTGCAGAGAGGCTGAGGGCTCTCATCGCAGCCTCTGACCCTGAATTGCACAGGGTGTGGTTTCTTTCTGGGTAAGTACAACTTAGCCTAGAATCATAGAATGATTTGGGTTGGAAGGGACCTTTAAAGGTTATCACTTGTGTCTTTTCTTGCCTTAATTCAATGTTGCAGGCTGACTTTGGTGTTGAAAATCTGCCTGTTAATGAGAATGGTGGCTGTTTTGATTCACCTTGTTGTGAGCTTATGGAAATGTTTTGTTCCTACCAGCAGTCTACACCTTCTTCCAAAAACTAATTCCTGTAGGTTACTGACAAAATGTGTACTTTCCAAGACTAAGGGGAGATGACACAAGCCATGTTGTTGAATTGGCTTTGCGACTCCTGTCAAGTTTGAACAGTAAGGGGTTTTTAGCACTTCACCAAACACCGGCTTTAGAGAGAGATATGGTGGCGGTTGACGCCAAGCATTAAATTTTCAATTATGCATCAAAATGAGTGCATATCTGCTAGTTGCAAGTAGCTTGTGACAGAATTGTTGCTTGAGATGGAGGATAAGTTTGACATTGAGCCAGCTGCACGTTTTTCAGTACATACTAGACACGCTGGACAGATCCTCAGCTTTACGTAAGTCATTTTGTCTCCTATGGCTTCAGCAGAACTGAGCTTGTGCCAGCTGAGACCGTAGCTTGGCTCCTGTAGCCCTATTTGCTTGTATGTTTTGATTTTGTTACGACATAAATCAAAGCCAGGCAGGGTGTTTGGATAGCGGTGCTGACTTGTGCTCCACTGTAAGAGAAACTGAGCAAGTTGCACGGATTTTCTCTGCACCCCTGATATAAAAGGAATGTGATGACAGCTTTATCACTTAATTGACATTTGTGAAATTTTCACTTGACTAATGTTTCATGCATCGGTGGACTTGCACCCTCAATATAGAGGGCATGACACTGGTAAATGGCTGCACGTGCGTTTGTGAGCGTGGTCCGCATTTGTATATGCAGGCTGATTACAGCAGGGATTTTGCAAGTGAAACCCTAATATATTCGTGTGAAACCGGGAGTGCGTGAGTTCATGTTTGCGCAGGCTACCATTTGCACCTGCTCACTCCACTTCTGCTGAAATTGGCTGGGAAAATCCAACTTATCTTCATGCAATTTGTGTCTGATACTGACTTGCCCAGCTCACAACATCTTGGCACAAGATAAATATTGGAAATAAAATCTGTGACTCCACTGTCATACTTTGACCTTACATCCTCCTGTCTCTTAAAGCATATTTGTCCCACGATAGCATGAGGAGGGCTGCTGCTTTTTTTATAAGGTACCAGAGTAGCACCTCTCTAAATACACATCTAAATACGCCTGTCAGGTGCCACCTGCCTTCTCTGCTATGCTAATGGCTCTCTAGCTGTTCTTGTAAAGGGCTGTGACATCATCAATGCTTGCAACACTTTTCATTTAGATCTGCGTTATTCCCCATAGATCGTAGGTAAAACGAGGTCTTCTCTGCTGAAGAAGTTGTTTCAGGATAGAAGAGACTCCCTTTCCTCCCAAATACCAATTCCTACCTGCAAAGCAGCATATGGCAGGGTGTCCGTTGCAAAGTGCCCGTGTCCCCTGAGTCCATCCCCCCTGCTGCAGCCAGACAACGGGGTGGTTGCGGCCCTCCAACAAGTACAGAAATGCTGCAGTGGGTTGTGGGGTGCAAAGAAGGCTGGAGATAGGGGACAAAATGCTCTATGTGCAGATCCCTTACTGCTGTTACCTAGAGATTCAGCCTGTCCTTGGTGCTGACAAGGAAAGAACTGTCCGGTCTCCCTCAGACATTTTATTTTGGGCCTGCACCCATATCATAGAGACTTGAGACAAGCCCCAGTCTTGCCACACAGCTTGTGGGGTAGATGTCAGTGTGTGGCACTTGTCTGCAGCCATGGATCTTGCAAAGGGGTGCTGCTTTCTGCTGTGGACCTGTGCCCCACAGCCAGCACGTTGGGTTTACCGAGCCCCTCCAAGGTAACGCTTAGAAAACCTAACGCTGCTTTTCCTTGGGTAACAGAAGGGTAACAGAAATCTGCATTCTCTTTCACAGAAGAGTGTGATATAAATAATGATAAGTCTCCTGAGAATGTATGCTTGTAGCCTGGAAACCATCCCCAGGATGAGTTGCGGAGGCTTTTCCATAAGCAGTAGAATTTTTTTTTTTTACCTGGATTTTAGTGTGACAAGCCAAATAACTGCCCCTTCCCATCCTGTGGGAGGAATTGCCTGGGACAGCCACTGACTGCTCATTTCAAGGTGTTGTCTGGCTCGCTTCTGAAGTTCCCTGTGGCTTTACAGCATCCTCCAGAGGTCCTGAGCAGCACTGGGGGACACAGCTCCCCCCCTCCTCCCCTCCACCTGATCTCACTCACTGTGGAAGAATTCACGCTCTTGTGGTGGCAGCACTGCAGCCCTGATGAGCAAAATGAAAAGACAGACCCATTGTGGTTCAGGTTTTTAAACATCTGCAAGGCGTCTTTTGTGAGTGCTACAGCAAAGGAAATGTTTGGAGGGGCTTGCTCTCTGATACACAAAAAGGAAGATCTGGAATCCCCGGAGGGAAAACCAACCTTTACTCTGAGATAAGATGTGGGTAGGCAAATGCTGGCTTTTTTACTTTCATTACTGAGAGCCAATGGACTACCCTGAAAGCGTTAGTCCGTGGCAGCTCCTACAGCCCTGCAGAGACACTTGAATTCTTAACGGGTTTAACATTGTTGGTGATTGGCAATGGTACATTACTGACCGTACTCAGAAGGCAATCCCCAAAACTGCTGACAGCTACAGGACTGCTACGGATGTGGAGTCAATGATTACTACCGCAGGTTAAGAAATGTTTTTTAAAATAGCCGTGTTTGTGGTCTTGTGCCAGTCTGGTAGACAGGCCACATGATACCACTCATCTCCCTCCTTGACCACTGCACAAGGATTTGGGGGTTGTAGCTATTCTGTTGTCCTCTGGAGAATGCCACAAAGCTTGTCTAATGCTTCTCTCTTTTACCTTCCTGAGCCACTTATTTAAATATCCTTCATACATTGTGTGTTCAGTGCAGTTTTCTCCTAACACCTGTTCTAGACAATCCCATTCAGAACTTGACTCCCATCCAAGAAATGACAGGGGGTTTAGTGGTAGATCCTGGTACGGCTGAGGTAAAGCACTAGGTAGCACAGACTTCTCTTGAGCAGTGTCTGCAGCTAGGGACAGACATCGGTCTGTGGTGGGGAAATCACACTCGGAGAACAAATGTCGGCAAAGAGACCTTTGCAACAGCGGCGTCTGCAGTCTCGCATCGCTGGCACTCCAGCGGCACCATCAGCCTCGCTCACGTGCTCCCCAGATGGCTTGGCACAAAGTGCCCCGTTCTCGAGGCTCGCCTGCTGCCGCTCGGCTGGGTGGCCGTGCCGTCCCCCCGCTGTGCCCAGGCGTGCTGCCGCGCTGCAGGGACTCCCCCCTGGGAGAAGCTGGTGCGGGCAGACCTTGCCCCGCTGCCCAGCGGCTGCTGGGAAGCTGCCACTCCAAATTTCCTCCCTTCTTTCTGCATCTGGGGGAAGATGCTTGTCTGGAAGATTTTAATCTTGGCGATCATAGGTTTTCATCCTCCCCATGGTTAATCTGGAGATTAGGTTGATTGTTGATGTGACTGCAAATTGGTCAGGATTTTGGCTTGGAAATGAAAATTCTTGTTACGGTTCTTGTTTCTGTGTGCAGCTGTGTGTGGAGCAGCCCAGCCCCTCACAGAGGCCCTTGTTGGATGCCAGTTTGATTAATCCTCACCCAGTGCCTGCTCCCCTGTGCCCCCACTAAAGTGCCACTTTTCCCATGCCAAGAATTGTGCAGCAGTGTAGCTGAGTTCACCACCAAAGGACTGTGAGGGCCCGTGCCAAATTTTTAATTGTATTTTTCTGGCAAATAGCCATAGCTTGATCTTAAGAAAAAAAAGTCGAATATTTTTAGCTCTCAACCCTGTGTCCATTGTGGAGCAAAGCTGGGAAGTGCAGCTGGAGCTTACTTTTCTTAACTGCGGGGAGGAAGAGAGTACCCAGGCCGCTGGGGTAGAGGGAAGAATGAGAAAAGCCAACAAACCAGCCCTATTTTTGCAGGAGGAGTTGAAGAGACCCTGGGGGTGGAAAAGCTTCCTTGGACCCACTGCTCCTGCCACATGTGGCTGAGTTGGTAGGATGGTCCTTTTCCAGGTAGGAAGTGTTTGGACTGAGCCCTGTTACTTCTGGCTTGCGCTGAATGATCGAGGTTTTCCTGTCAGACAAAACTATGATTTTTTTGACCACTTGCAAACAGGTCTGGCTGGACAGATGATCACGAGCTGAGTTTCACTGCATTACCCTTGTTGGAGAAATGAAGGCCCTGAGTTGAGCTGAGGGGTGCCAGTAGCTCCAATAAAGCACCATAAGACTTGGCAAAATGCACTGCATGGCAGAAGCATGATGGAGACAGGATTATCAGCACACACATTCTTCCAAAGGCAAATCACATACCATCTTCTGGATGATTTATGAGCTATTTTACAAGTCCATTTTAGAGGCAGCCTCTATGATCTTGTCTCCACTTGAGGGGAGGAGGTTTATCTATCACCCTGAATTTCCTGCAGCATGTGGAGCCTGTTTGGGAGCCATCTGCTTTGGATGCCTGGCTCATGGCGTCTCCAACACAAACAGAAACCCTCTTATTAATTGCACAAATAAGTTGCACCAACACAGTATTTCAGGCAGGTTGATTGGCTCAGGAACAACTTGGGGAAGCATGAGCCAGTGCCTTCCTTCACAGAAGGCAATCAGTCCTTCCTCAGGAGCATATTTTCTCCTTCAGGAGAGCAGAGTTTTGCCCTTACCTACACTCACAAGAGTGTACCAGTTAGGGCTGTCCCAGGCAGCCCTGTTATTTCAGCAACCATGTAGAGACAAAATCCCCTTTACATCTCATCTGTCCCCTCCTCTCTGGCCCCTGCAATCCACCCAGGACAGGGAAGATGTAAATAGTGAATCTGGGTAACTAACAGCTGAATCCTCCCTATTACACACACATCTGCCTGAAAATTCCCTCTTTTATAGCAGTTTCAGTGTGTGCACATTCAGAAGGCTTGATGTTGCACCATCTGAGCAAAGGTGGGAATGTGCAAGCAGGGCCAGGAGGATGGATGATGGCTTTGCAGTCAGCTGATGCGGGTAGGTGGCCAGGAATTGCCCAGCACTGCTCCGTTCCTTCTTGGTTCAGCAAAAACTGATGAGTCATTAAAATCTGGGGAAAATCGTCTGCCTCTGGCTAGGATCTGTGCACACACAGGTTTCTCCTTATGGTCTACTCATTTTGGCTAAGCACAAAGGTGGGTTTTCTATAGGCTCAGCCTGATGAGGAATCATGTTGATTCCCTGTTGCTCTGTAGATGAGAGCCTGCTGCACATACATACACTATGTCCGAACTGTGGCCCAACCTCAGGCTGAAGCAGGTCTCCCTCTGTGACTCAGGCTTTACAGAGGATCATCGGTGCCTTGCAAAGAGCCACAAGAGCCACGGGCTTGCAGTGGCTGCAGTGGCAGCATAACACATGGCAACAAAGCCATAAAAAGCTTGGTGCACAACTAGAGATAAGAGCTGTTGTCAGAGTAGGGCAGAAGCAAGGCAGGATCCACAATGCAGAATGCCAAAACCCGTGAGAAACAGCTCGGCTGTGGATACACAAAGCGGTACTTGGCCAGCCAAGGCTGCTGGGATGGATGGGTGGAGGACAATGGCCCAGCTTTTTTTGGCCTATGTGCGGTCATGCTCAGGTGTTGCTCAGTGAAATAGCTGGGATATTATTTTTAAAACACTCTTCCTGGAATGCAGCATTTTACAGCCCTGTGGGTGTAAAGCCATATCCCCACAGCAGGTTGGCACACAGCTGTTACCTGGAAGAGGCTGTGCACTCAGTTTTGGTGCAGGCCGATTTAGGGGACCTGCAGAGCTTTATTAAATGGTACTCTTGTGGTGTTTCCTGGGGACCAGTGTGAGGCTTAGGAACAGTTGCATTTCAAAGCAACAAGCTTCTGATGTTGATTTATACCTCAGGTGCAAGACATCTCCCTCCCTGTGACAGATGGATTTTCTTTGTCCTGTTTGCAATGTAGTTACAGACGACTGACTCCAAAATATTAAAGACCGTCAGAACACTGGATTACAAATGTATCTGTGCCTCTTTGGACGTGGCTTATTCTGGGGTAGAGGAAACTAGCTGTACATTTTTTGGCTCAATTTTGTGCCTGCAGCAGTCAGTACAGGCCGTCTGTGGTGCATAGGAACAGCACAGATGTTCCCTAGGTCATACCCTGTAGTGAGATGTGAATCCTGAGCATCTCCCAGTACGGCATAGCAGGGAGGTGCAAGGAGAGAACATCCCACAGGGACTCCTGGGCTCTCAGCGAGTCACCAGTAACTAATTTGCAGATACAGCTTAGGAGCTGTTCTATGAAGCTTTTGGTCATCTTCATCTGCAATTTTGCACATTGGGAGCTTTTTGTCAGTCCTTTGGAGATAGAATTACTTCTTCAGGTCTGCCAGTTGTTCTGTAACTATGTTTCTCCATCAGCTAGCTTAACCTCTCAAGACGACCTACTCCAATACCAAATCACAGCATGGTTGGAATACTTAGGTGATAGCATCATCTGTCACTACTCAACAGCAACAAGGAAATGAGCAATATTTCAAATGGGAGCAGAATGAAAACAGACAAACCAAGAAGGGATGCTGTAAACATTTGAACCCCTAGCAGGGAGGTGGATATGCAAGCCCTCAGTCTCTGGAGAGCTGCATGTGCCAATACCAGGTTCTGTTTGAAGATCATAGAACTGCAGAATGGTTGAGGTTGGAAGGGACCTCTGGAGATCATCTGTTCCAAAATCTCTTGATGAGAGCCAGGACACAACTTCCTCCTACTGTGCTTGAGTCTTGGAGAGTTTCATTTGATTTTGTTGGATACAGGTAATTTAATAAGTGATATGTTCACTGTAATTCCACAAATACAGAAGTAGTGGCTATACAGCAATTTAAACTAATTTTTAAAGACTCTAAGTAACTTACAAGTCATAGTAATTGACAAAATGCCCTGAATTTTGCTCAGTTTAGAAATTCTAAACTTGAAAATACTGCCTTGTCATTGTATTCAAGATGTTTCTGCATTTCAGCCCAGAGTAAATTAGCACTGGAAGAAGAAAAGAAGTGGGAAGAAAAATGCAATAGAATTTGTAACAAAATGGCAAAACGTAGCCTAAAGCCATGAAAATCACATACATGAGCAAAAAGGACCCTGTCACCTGCATCAAGTACTTCCTTTTCCAACACTTTGGCACAGCCCCATCTCACGTTCTGTCTCTGAGACACAAGTTCAAAGGAGATGGGTGGTTTGATGCAATCTATCCATGCAGCCAAGAAATAATGTTCACTTGCCTGAGGTACAGGCAAGTCCAGTCATGAATCATGTGATTGGTTTTCCTCAAGCCACAGCCTCCTCTCATGTTGGTACATCGTTTCCCTACACTAGCCTCGACTTGTCCTCTGGGTGGCAAGTTGCCCCATCATCTCTTCCCAGGTGTTGGCCGTATGTCCAAATGGCAGGAAATCCCCCAGCCTCACTCTCTGGTTGCCTCAGTTTTTCTGGGCGGACTTCTCCCAAGTATTCCCAGTGCCACACCATCCCAGCAGGACATGCTGCTCAGCCTTCAGATGCATAAGCGCCTCTGTCTCAGTGAGTGGTGTCCCTCATGGGCCACTCATTTGGGTTGGAGACAGCACAGGGACTCCGCTGAGCTGCAGCGTTCAATAATGGGCAAGAGCATGTCTGGATATAACTCATCGGAAGTATTTTTTACACCTATAGAAAACGTGTAAAGGAATAAAGCATTAAGAAGCCCGTAGCCCTTCTGGATATACTGAGTTATTCTTCTACAAGGATTCTGTAACACTGTAAATTCCAGGGTTATGGGTGAGTAACTGAGATTGGAATCTGGCTACTTATGCCTGAAAATTCCTTGATTGTTATTAGGACAGAACTACTACAAACCATTATTTAAAAATAATTCTGTCTGAGCTTGGAAAATTCACATTCAAATAGTAAGAAGTGGTAATTTTAAGGCTACTGAGCAAAGATAATCTTTCAGCACAAACACATATTTTATATTCAGTAAGGCAAGGTTCCTGGGGAAAATGACAAGTGTAATTAAAACCTGTCTCATCATGCATGCACACAGGGGAGGGCAAGCTGTGATTCTAATGGTAACTGCTCCTAGCAGGTGTTTTGCTTTTAATATGAAGTATTAAATAAAACTTCCAGTGTTTATTAACCCAAATACTCTACTGTATGCTTCTAACAGTGCTGTGTTGCAAACAAGACTGAACTTGAACTATATCTTTCAGCATGAATCTCAGAGGTACAAAACTACCTACCTTAGCTGTGACTGTTACAGGGAACTGGAGCACCATCGATATTTTCACATTTTGTAGCTCTGGAGGTGGTTTGAGGGTCTTAGGCTCATTATGACATGGTGCAGATCCTCCACGACTGGTGGGGGAGAGGAGGCATCTCTACCGGAAGCACCGTCATCTGTTGCCTGCAATTGTGAGAGGATGAATGTGATCAGCTACATTTTTAATTAAAAAAGAATCAGAAGGGGAGGAGGCAGATCTGGAGCTGGGCACTGGCATTGGATAGTCTGAGCTTGATGTGTAACTTGGAAGGGCAAGGTACTGGGTCTGAAGGAGGGGGAACCTTGGCTCCATTCTTCCCTCTACGATACGTGATAGTTCCCAGGCACCTCTCATTGCTGTGAGACTACATGGGCTTTTATGACTTTTATTTCAAGTTCATTTGTTATTTGCTGCCAGAATTCTCCCAAGGAATGTAGACAAGAAGTGGGAAATGGTGATTAATTTAGACAACCTAAGTAGAGGACTCACGACAGGCTCCCCATGTAATACAAGCAAGTTAACGGCTTGCTGATGTCCTTTTGTGAGTGAGTTGTGTAACCTGGTTGTTTAATGGAGTGTTTAAAAATTGTGTTGGCAATAGCTTATGAATAATGTATACAGGAATAATGAAATACCTTACTGCTAAGAAACTGCTGATATGCTGGGGAAATTTCTATCAGGTGTGAGAAAAATTTTGAAAGCACTGCCTTCTTGGGATGCCCTTTATTTATGGCCTTGCTGCTTCAGAGATTGCATACCATTTTTAGATATTGCATGTAAAGATGACCTGCACCATCTCTGCCTCTGTTTTCTAGCTTCCACTGACTCTCTTTGCTCATCTGTAAAAGCTCCTGAATGTTGATGACTTTAGGCTTTATTAACTGAGCATTGTAAGCATGGAGGTATTTGCTCCGCGGTCTTCAGCCATTCTGGGTATCTGCACCAGGAAGATGGGCACTGGTTTTGTGTCATGGAAATGCCCCATGATGCAGGAAGCAGAAATAGGGCCGAGTGATTTGGAAACACAGAGCAATGTTTCTTTTGTAGGTTTTTGGAACATGGGTTCCTTGCATGAGATAAGTACCCCAGAGTGTCACACATGGATGTTCAAATTTTGATGGACTTTGCAGTGTGAACCCAACTCTGATGCCTCTAAATTTTCCCCCATGTCCTCTTCCGGTCCATGAGGCCTCTGCGTACTTTGGCCATGAGTAGTGGGAAGTTGTTGTGATCCTAAGCAACTAAATCTTGCTTGACCAAAGGATTGAGAGTGAACCCTTGCTTACAGGGGAGCTCTGGAGGTTGCACTGCCTTAGATGCAGGAGAAAATAGGCCCCTTAAAAGACCCCAGGACATAACTCGGGCAGGCACGTGAAGCAATCATAGTCTCTTTCTTTGCTTCTCATTTTGGCCCTTGGCTGCACTCCAGGAGAAAACAAAATCATAGCTTTGTTTCTCATGTGGGGTTTTTCCCCATCTGCACTAAAATGCAGAAGTATCACAGGAGGGCAGGTGAACACCATATGTATCTTAACCAGTGTCCTGAGTCGTCTCAGCTAAGTGTATGTTAAGAGCAGACCCAGCATGTGGTCCGTAGCTCCGCTGTGGCTTTGTGATGAGTAGCCTCGTGCTCATGCTGCATTTTTGTGTTTGGATTTACACCGTAGAGCCCTGGGTCAAACCACTTCCTGCAACATGGGCACTTTATTATTAGTGTAATGCTAGAACAAAGCAACCTGTGCTAATGTTGATATTAGTCAACTGAGGAAGTGACAAACTCACCTGGGAGGTTGAGGTGTTGGGTTTTGAAGTCATGTGGTGATGCCAACAGCAAGTTCCAGGCATGAGGCTACAGGGCAGGAGTGAGAATGGGATAGAAGACAGGTTGTATATTCAGGGTGATCTGCAAATGGCTAAGCAAGAGGATTTGCCAAAATGCAAGGGAAGATTTGATCTTTTATTGGCTTGTTTGCTGCTGGGATATCCCTGGGGAGTGCAGTGTTTTCACAGCTATAGAAAGGAGGTGTATAAAAGGGGTTAGTCTAAACACAGGGTAGGTGGCAAAGAACACCAGAGGAGTTTGACTGATGACCTTAAGTGTTTTCAGTAGAAGAAATAAAGAGATAAGGTATCTAAAACTTCCTCTGTCCCCACCACCCAAAACCCATCCTGCCAGCCAAGTGTTTTCAGCAGGGAGAGTCACAAAAGTCTAGGCTGAGTATCATGGTCAAGTTCAACCAGCCTTTCACAGGGTAGAAATGCTGCTGGCTGACAGTATACGTGAAAGAGCAGCCTTCCAAAGGAAGGAGACAGTTCTGTTATACAATTTATTTCACTGATGCTTCTGTTGATCCTATTAATTTCTCCTTTTTTTTAATGTTTGTTTCTTTTAGGTGAAGAGTGAAGGCCCCAAACTGGTGCCCTTCTTTAAAGCCACTTGTGTCTATTTTGTCCTCTGGCTGCCAACTTCCAGTCCCTCCTGGTTCAGTGCCCTCATCAAATGTCTGCCCATCTTCTGCCTGTGGGTTTTCCTTCTGGCTCATGGAATTAACTTCTTAGTGTCACACCGGAGCGCCAGCCGCATCCTAGCAGGACTCATATTCTCGGCAGTGGGAGATGCCTTTCTCATCTGGCAGGAGCAGGGCTACTTCATTCATGGTGAGTGCGGTGTCAGTCCTAACGGGATGCCACAGTGGCCAGCTGTTAGCCTCTTTATTTAGCAATGAGTTGCTGGGCTACATGTTTTGTTTATTGATGTACAGCTTAAGCCCCGGGCAGCAGGAAGCACTCATACCTTGACTAAAATCCACCATTGTTAGAGGAGTCACAGCATGGATGTGTTAAGGTTAGGGAGGTAATTGGGGCAGGCTTTGTTCCCTGGCATGTGCTCACAGTATCTCAGCTGGCTGGAGCTGAGAAGGTGGCATGGACAGAATCCCTGGGGAAGAGAAGGAAATGCTCATGGCACTTGGCAGCTCCCATGAAGCTATGGGAAGTATCTACCTCGTCTCTCTCTGCAGGGAGGTCTGTCAGCCCTTCACTACAAGGATCAGAAATAGGACACATGGTGCACAGGTGCTCAGTGGAGAACAGGTGGAGAGGATCCTTATGTTTTGATAGACAAGCCCATAGCCTGGGGGAGGTGTTTAAGTGGATGCTAGAAACCAAAGCATCAGAAATCTTGTCCTACTTGAAGGTTCATCAGCATGAATCATGCAGCCTGTTGTATAAGACACGTCTGTTTTGCAAGACATGTAAATGATGGGGAACAAAGGACAAACCTTACCACAATGGCCTGTCTTCTCTACAGAAAGATCCACATGTCTCAGAGCAAAACACGCTTGTTTTATTTTGCTAGTTTGCAGACTAGAACATAAAGGTTTAGATTAAGCCTTTAAAGGGATGTTGAACCTGCCTGCAGCAACACTCTCCCTTGGCCTTGACTGTCACAAGAAATCAGCAGCAGTTGAGTCCTTCACTAAACTGACTGTCGGGGTTCCTAAGGTTAGTTTAACCATCACAGGGATCTCATGTAACACCCACCATTTACTGGCTGCTGTGATCATCCCACTGGAAAATGTGATATGAGGGAACTTTTCTGACTTGTGCTGTTGTCAGCTCTGAAAGTCAAAGGTTTATTTTCTCTTCCTCTCATGAGGTCAGTATTTAGTTTTATTCTTGGATTCCCACAAGCTCGCTCTTTATGAGAGGGAAGTGGGTGCAATGCCAGATATGAAAGGCCAAATACTCTGAATCTAGTTTTAATCCTGCTTCCCGAGAACTTATCCCAATCTCATTAAAAGTTCATGTGAAATTTTTTACTGATTTTGGTGGAGTTTAGATTAGGCCCTGAGGATTGGATCTATCTGGCTGAACCTTGGGCATGTTGCTGAGGAGCTCCAGCCTTCTCTTGGGTTGCCATCCTCTCTGTGCTGAGTGTTGGTATTCCCTCTGACAGGCCTCCTGCTAATGAGGGTACCTGGCTCAGTGCAGGTTGCCTCAGCCCAACTGCTTGTGCTTCTGTTTTGCCTCCTGGAGGTGCTCCTTGAGCTGTGAGGCTTGGAAAGCATTCAAGGCCTGTTGCTCACCACGACCATTTTTGTACATGGACTTTTCTGAGCTTTTGTATTCCCACGTAGTTGTGATATCTCTGCGTTCCCTCTCTAGTTTAGCACTAGAGGAAGGTCAGGCAGTCACAGCAATTCAGTATCCGGTTAATGTATTTTATTCTGCAAGTAAGTTGGATTTTTGACCCTAGTCTCACAACTGAGAAGTGTTGCTTTGTGAGTTTAGACACATTTTTCTTCTTAAGGAGAAGAAAAGCTCTCTTGGAGCCTTGTGAAAATGTGAGCCTTCATCCTTGCTGTCTCCTGCCTGCCTCAGTGCATGCTAATCCAAGCTAACATCTTGTGTAGTGAAGTGCTAACATTGGTGTTTCAGCTGTTAGTAGACAAATCAGACCACCTCACTTCATCCTTCATCTCTCCTACAAAATGTATCTTCTCCTATTTAAAACTCAGCAGGCTTCTGTGGTTGACAACCGACAATAGTCAACCTTTTGACATCACCATTTGTGGGAATTTGGAATTTCAAGAGAATAAGAGGAAATACTAGATAAAAACATGCTTTCTGTTCAATTTCTACAGCTTTGGGGCTGAAAAAAATAGGGTTGGGAACTCAGCTGATTTGAATAGCATTTGAGACAATGAGTTTATAAAAGGACATTTGTTCCTTACTTTATAGGGAAGTAAGGGCCTGGGAACCTACTCTTGGCACACTTGCCTTTTTTTCATTTTTGCTCTTTCAGTCCACTAATAACGCAGTATTTTCTGACCTAGTGTCTTTACTGCATGTAGAAGACACTTCACAGTTTTAACATCCACCTCCTTTGACAGCCAGCACTTAGAAACAATTTATGCATTCGCTGAAGAAGATAGAGACTAACAAAAAAAAAAAAAATCCCTTTATTGCCAGCGTGGGGGGAAACTCCAGGGACAGGGAGGGGGAAGGAAACCAGGGGAAGGAAGCAGACAGGGAGGAGAAGGGCTGATGTGGTTGAGAGGACCAAGTCAAAGGCTGATAAATGCAAAAGAAATGCATACCCCCTCCCTGTGCAGCCGTCACAGGTTTTCCCAGTTCCTGGCTTGATTTGTGGGTACTGAATGAGCAAACCTGGGAGCTGACTCTCTTGTTTGTGATCAGTCTCACCACGTATCACAAAACTCCTAATGCCTTCTGGGCTTCTGTTTGGCTGCAACATCTTGTCCTCCTCTCCTCCTCCTCCTCGTTGCCAGCTGGACAATACATTCTTAGGTCCCCATCCCAGAACTCTCCATATAGTGCCATTGAAGGAGAAACCACTTCTCACTGCTAGGGCAAAGTAACCTTCTTCTCCCTACTGCCCCCAGGGCTCTACCCTTTCCTGCGCTGTAAGACTATAAACAGCTCTTGTCCTAAATCTCTCCTCAGTTTCCTGAGTGCTGTGCTGTGTAATAGGTCTGTGAAATGTCAACTCCTCATTGCCCTCCCTCCCCCTTCACACTGTCCATTTCCTCTAGCCTCACTTTGTAAACTGGATCCCCACCACCTCCCTCCCTCCTGCAGGTTGCCCTCTCATCCCACCATGGCTGAGCTTTCAGCAAATATCCAATCTGGTCCTGCCCAAAGGCAGGGAGACACGTCTCCTTTTTGAGCTGCCTCCACACAAAAGTATTAGGATGAAGAAATGTCTGCCAACTGTGGATTTTAGTGACTGCCCTTTACACCACAGCATCATGCTTTAAATGTAAACAAGTGTCCTGCTGGAGGACTCAGCTTCTCAGGTCTTTAAAGCTGCATGAAAACTTCCAGCTATTCTAATAACCCTGCCAGGATAAAGTGGGACAGCCTGCAGTTGCACCATGTGTGGGTCTGGAAAACAGAGGAGCTGGACTCAGTTTGGGGCCCATTATCTACAGCTGGGACGACAGCCAGTAGTCAGCAGCTGTATCATTACATTGTGACATTTCTGGTCAAAGGGATTAGCGGCAAGTGAGTAATATATGGGCAGCACGTTCCAACACCCACATTTGGCATTTCTCAGGGGTGCTGCACCTCAAAGGGAAGCTGGTATTTTATTTTCACTGACTGATTCCAGCTAAGGTTCATCCAAATCTTACAAATAGCCGTAAAATTGTTGGCACATCACACTGATGCAGTCCCTGAAATATGCCAGCTGCTTCTTCTCAGCTTAGGTTTCTTCTAGCTATGGGCAGAGATGGAGTAGAAGTCAGATTTAGTCCCCTAGTGCCTTTGGTTTTGTGGCTAAATACGGTCAGGCTTTGTGTCTGAGTTTGGAGGGATTGGTATATTTTTTCACATTTTGTTCCTATGCTGCTCTGATTCCAGCCTTCCTATTCCACACGTGACCTAAGAGTAAAATACTTTGGATAGTTAGAGGGGATAATCTTTGGTCTGCCTTGCCCCCACCCTTCTGTCCAAAGCAGGGGAAGAGGAACCACCTGAAAAACAAGCTTCATTCCTTCTGCAGCAGCTTAGTTCACCTGCCCTCTCAGCAAAAAGGCTTGCGTCACACCAGAGCTGTACCTGGCTGCGGCTGTAGATGTGCCGGGGCTTTTTCTTAGGGCAGGAGCTTGGTACTAAGGCTGATCTAGGCACAGATTTTTATATTAAAATGGTCCCAAGTGGCCAGTATGGTTTCCACTGAAAGTATTAAGGGCTGTAACACTACAAGGACATCTAAGCCTGTGCTTGTTTGTTGTAGTATGTTTAAAACCCAATATAACCACGTGTTTTCTTCTGCTATCAACTTCCAGTCACCAATGAAAGGTCACACTTGCTATGTCAATGCCTCTTTCCAGGTCTGCTGATGTTCGCCATCACACACATCCTGTACTCTTCAGCCTTCGGCATGAAGCCTTTGGACCTTAAAGCCGGCTTGTTGATGGGCCTTGTTTGCAGTTCCTGTTATGCCTTCCTGTACTCCTACCTCTCAGGCCCATTCACCTACCTGGTAGCTGTCTACATCGCCTTGATTGGCTTCATGGGCTGGCGAGCGGTTGCTGGCATGCAGCTGTGCAACGACCTCTGGACGTGGACCAAGCTCTCGGCCTGCATCGGCGCAATGCTGTTCATGGTGTCGGATCTGACCATTGCACTTAACAAATTCTGCTTTCCTGTGCCCTACTCGCGCTTCATCATCATGGCTACTTATTATGCAGCCCAAATGCTTATTGCACTGTCAGCTGTAGAAAGCAGAGATGAAGAGGACTTCAGAAAGAGGAGCTAGGTGGAGTGGCAATGGTCTGCGAACAACGTGGGTTATATCTCAGGTGCTGTAGCTGCATTCACCCCTGAGAGAGATCTCCATTTCTCTAGGCACATTGGTGATGTTGATTTTGCTTCTTTGAAGCATTACCTTTGGGGTTTGTTTTTTTTTTCAATGGCTTTCGCTGAATACATCTTACTTCAGTGTGGAGTCCACATCAGAAAGCTTAGACTGTCCCTGCAGTAGCTACTCATTCAACTTTTCCTCCTTGGAAGTGCTGTACTACTGCATTTTACTCGTTAGTCTTGAAACTGACGCCGAATGTCTGGGAAGAGGAGGGGTGAGGGAAAGGAGGTTTGGCCATGCACTGTGCTAGAAGACTTGCTTTCAACAGTAGGCAGACAAGCACAGATCTCTGCTAAAGTCATAGGTAAAGGTGAATTTAACTGACATTTGTCTCTGTGCATTACAAACTCAGTAGACAAACGAGCTATTGTCTCTGCTGAAAAGGAGCCTGGAGGTAGAGTCAAAACAGTATATCCAGATGAGGGTCAAGCTTTGGAGTCAATGGCAGCGTGCGGTGCAGCCCCCAGCACAATTGGAATTAAAGCAAAACACCAAGCAGATAGCGCAGAGCAAGAGGTGCGCTGACACGCAGTGCCATGTGCTTCGATCGCAGCTGATGGCTGCTGCAGGGCATGTCTCTAGGTGCAAGTCAGCATTGCTGTGTGTGGCAGAACTAGGAGTTTGGTGGGATTTCAGGAACTTTCTAGGTAGCCAGGCCAGTGTGTTCTCCCACACCATGTGTGTGCAGTCCATCTGCAGGCACCAGTGACAGCTGAGATGTAACAGGCACATGAGGAACTTTGAGTGTGTCTTACTAATGCATGCACTTAGTATGGCAGACAGGAATCTAACCTTTATGCCTTTCCTCTCCAGTATGCCCACAAGTAATATTCTGTAGACTCATTAAGCTTTACAATACTGCTGCTTGCAGTATGTTTCTTAAAGCTTCATCTCAGCATCTCCTGAGGTCAAGGCCCTGATTTTGGGTGTAGGTTGTTGTGCTTTGCCAGCTGGTTGTAAAGGATCAGCTTTGCCCCACTGGTTTTTGAAAAGCCCCTTTTCAGCAGAGCTTCCTGAAAAGCACCATCCTGTGTGTTCAAAGTGCCTCTTGCTTCCTTCTCAAACTCATGTGGACACAGTGAGAATGTGCTGTCAGGGCTGGGAAAGCCTGTTTAACTCTGATCCAAAATCTTTGATTGGTTTGTCTGCCCATCTGCTGAAGCAAGATTACTTCTGACTCTCTTAAAAAGACAGAGGAAGAGGTTGCCCTGATTTTTAATCCAAGCTCATTTGTGATCATATGTGTATTTTTTCCTCTTATTTAGGACATCTAACAGCAAGCTTTTTTTCTGTTTGAAACTATCTTGAATGTGCTTTCTCCTTCTGTCTGTCCAGAGCTGCTCCCAGGGGCCGATATGCTCCTCAATGGCTTGTTTTAAGAGTCAAGTGCACTCAGGTGTGCAAAAGAAGCTTGCAGAGGGTTCCTGCACCTCTTCAATCCTGCAGCCAAACAGGGACAACCAGAGCAGACTGCACAACTCCAGTCCATGCGCATCCCAACAGCCCCTTGCACAGGCTCACACAAGAAAAGGGAGCAGGAGAGGGGCAGCCGTCCAGACCAGTCTCGTGGGCTGAAGATCACCATGGTCTCCACAGCTAGCATGCCCGGCCTGTTCCAGGAGAAAGTCTGGCACCAACTTCCTGGCACAGTCAGCAGAGCAGGAACTCCTCTTTGCAAGGGGTGCGGCAGGGTCAGGGGGCAGCTGAGGAAACCCTACCAACCCCGCCAGCTTTTCCCTCAGCGTTGAGAATGCCAAGCGGGTCTCCTGCTCCTCCCCAGACTCACATGGTGGGACCGGGTGGGGAATAGGCATTGCCTCCCCTCTAACTCCTGCATTAGTGCAAATGCAGCCAGTATTACAAAAAAACTGGGTTAACCGTTGTGACCCCTGGAGTCATCTGCTGCTTTTCAGAGACCAGAAAGGTCAGCTGCTGTATTGAGAGGGAAAGCATTGTAAATAGTACAGCCCTATGTAATCTCTTCCCTTTAATGCTGTTGTGTAACATTGTCAGTATTCGTTCACTGGCGCACCGGGACCTGCGTGGAGTAAACTGTCAAGTGGATTTAGAGCCATGAAACATCTTCATTCATCAGCATTGCTTATCTTCTGGCCGCAGCTTGAACCCTGCAGCGTAGCTCTTTGCACATTTCACCTGCTGTTACTCAGCTTGATTGTTTGTAAAGCTCTTCCTGCAACAGACTGACCCAGCTAAGACCCAACCTAAGCATTTGGGATGAACCCCGCCATCCGCCCAGAGTTTGAGCAAACAGCACATTTCAGTCTGATTTACAGTTCCTTGTCATGGGTGAGTCCAGCACACTCACTCCTTAGCTAGCCGTCCTTCCGATGAGTCCCCTGCACCTTGAGCTTCCCTTGGCTTTGAGGAAAATGTATGTGTGATAAAGTGAACTTTATTTAGAATTTTTATTATCTCTTCTGTTCTACAAACGAGTTGCTTTTCTGCATGCTTTTTCATCTTAGCTTGCTTTATTATCCTGCTCCACCACCAACCACTGGATACCTGCAGAAAAAAGGATCTGTTAAGTGTTATGAGGAGTCCTGCTCTCCCTTCTCCACTGGCCCTCAGAGGTGCAGTTTCTGGCGGCGGAGGTCTCTGGGTAGCTCTAGCTGGGACAGCAGAAACATATGCAGCTGAAGTGGGCTGTTGTTCCCTCACTGTCCCCTCACCTGCAGTGTGCCAGCTGGGATGCTTCCTGGCCAGCCATGCTGACTTTGTCCCAGTACTGCATCGGCTTCAGCTTTCCCAGCAACATGAGGCAGAGTCCTCAGCATATAAAGTCAGGAAGAATCCTGGCTGGCTTGGAGGTTTGCCAGCAGAGGCTCTCAATCCTCACAGTCCCTCTCCTGCTCTGCATTCCTCCTTTTAGTCTGTATTATTTGAACGAGACCATTTTCCTGGGGCCTCTTTCCTGCTGGGAAGAGACCAGTTGCTGTGGGCACTGATTTGACACAATTTTGAGTTTTGTAAAACCTGAGGAACACTAAGGAGCTGATGACAGTCCGTTAAATACCTTTTTTGGGGGGATTAAAACTGTTTCCTCAACCTCATTGAGGGCAATCTTCGCTTTGAAACAAGAACTGGAAATGATGTGACTGACTGTGGCACTGGCTTCATGGATCTTCCTGTTGCCTCTTCGCACTGCAAAATGTGATCCATTTTCCTTTTCAAGGGTACAGTCTTTGAGAAGCACCCAGGCTTTGCCCGGGGACGTGACGAAGGGAATGAAGCAAAGCAGCAGTGTAGTGTGCCTGGTCCCAGCACTAGCATCACCTCCTTTGCTTTTTAAGCACAGAGGCTTTCTTGTCACACTGCGGGGTTCAAACACCTCTCTGCAATTCCCCTCTATGGTCACTTGAGGTTACACGCTTAGTGTTTTTAGTGACTCTTCAAAGTTTTCTGGTCCCATAGTTTGACACTAACACCTGTGTTTTCAGCTTGCTATCGTGGTAATTCTGGGAGCTGTTCTGGAAGATGCACATCAAAGCAAACTGCAGCTGCAAAGTTCAGTGGCAGGTGCCTCTTTCTCTTTGCTTGGTTCCTGGATACAGACAGGCTCTTTTAAGCAGAGGCGTCATAACTGTGTTCTTGGAAGAGGATGGGAAGTTGCTGACTTCTCATGACAGAAGTCCTCCTGGGTACTTCTTCTGCCTTTTATCCATGCTTGCTCCCGTTGAGGCCTTGGGTAAGCCTCTTAAATTTTCTGGGGCCAGGTCCTCATCTGGTATAAAAAGGCACAAGTGTATAAGGGCCAGTGCTATGTCAAGTTACAACAGCAGGGGACTAGGCCCTCACCCCATTTCTAAAATGGTGATATTAGCACCTACCTACCTCACAAGGATGCTGTGAGGATTAACGCTCATACAGCACTCTGAAGATGTAAAGTGCTATAAGCCCCAAGTATTATCCTACCTTAGTATTAAAAACACTTTTAGGGATCTGTGAGACTTCTCTTAAAGCATGGAATGTGTGACTGCCATTTCAATTTGCATCAGATGGGAAGCCAATGCAAAATTTTCATTCATACTAGTTAACAGGATGGGCTCAGCTGCACTTGAACTGTGAGGAGGGTTTAGCTTAAAGTCTGAGCTCTAATTTCAGTTTTTATAATAGTTTTTAGTTCTTCCAAAAGGCTCAACCAAATTCTTAGACGTGAACCTTGCATCCAAATTTTGCAGCCTGGTTTTATCCCTGACTGTTAACTAAAATAAATGTAATCCAGCCAAAACACAGTGCTCTCACAGTCTGCTATGGCTGTTGGAAAGACCGGAATAGAAAATGAAATCCTTCTGTTCAACCTTCTTTCTGCAGAAGGTCAGCTAGGTTTCATGGGACAACTTGCAAAGGGATATTTAATTTATGTGATTGTAAGTTTTACTGTTTTTCAAATCAGCAGAAAGAGTAGGCCTTGATGGAGTCAACAAGGTTGGCACATCTTTCTTGAATTACTTCCTTTTCACCTGAATCAAAGAAATAGCAGGTTCTGTAGCAAAGGAAGTGCTTGTACCACCAGTCCTAAGGCCCAGAACAGAAGCTGATCTAGAGATACAGCTCTAAACCCTCACCATGCTCTCAACTAGTATAAAAATGCCACTGTTCACTAACTTCAAATCTGGATCACAGCTAGAAATTACTTAGTTCTAGTAGCACTAGCTGCTGCACAACCACATGTGAAGGCCAGGAATGACACACCGAGGAGCATGAGCTGTGTAATGTGAAATGGACCACAATTTTGAAGCAGCTGCAGTAAAATCTTATCTTAATATGAACTCAGAAGCAAACACAATGCAAATTTTTGTGGTTTCTTTAAATGTTTGATGGGTTTTAGTTTTCTTAGTGTCGTGGAAATTTTCTTAATGTTATTTTGGTTTTGCTCTTACTGTAAAGAATAAAAATATACAACTACAGATAGACTATGAATATGAATGAAAAAAGGTGGCCAGTTGGCAGGAATGCCAAAATATCTGTGGCTTGCACTGTTTCTGTGGTGACACTACGCTGCTGTAGGATGAGCTATTGGAGTGATGTGACGGCTCAACAAGTGAGGCTGAAGCACAAGGCCAGTTTCATACAAGAAGGATGCAGGGGCTGAGCCACTGAGACTGCGGTGTGGGAGCATAACTGGACCAATTCAGATCAGTCAAAAGACAGAGTATCAGGTAATAAAAGAAACTTTTCTCCTGACAGATAGATAAAAAAACAAAAAACCAAAGCCAGCCCATTGGGCGACGGTGCTGAATCAGTACAAATACATGTACCCAGACCGTGCTTGTGCAGGCTCCTGCCGGACCGGGCCTTGCTCCTGATTCACCAGGGGAAGCTTGCTCCAAGTCTATGGTGCTGGCAGGGTCAGACCAGCAGAACCTGATGCTTTGTTAAATAAAACTCCAAAATCTGTAAAACAAAACAAAACAAGGAAGGGAAAAGCAAATGGCATTGGGAAAGTGGTAGTTCTGCCTGGCAGAGACTGCACAACACTTATCTCCATGTCTTGTACCCATATGAGCCGCTCGCTCCAGCCCCTCTCCCACACATTCCAGGGAGAGTGCACTGACAGATGTGACTGAAGCAGCTGCTCTCCCCTGCGGAGTCAAGTATTTTGCCACGTCTGAAAGTCTCTAGCACTTACTTCCTTTACTGTGATTGTAAAGGTCACATGCAATGTGGCCACTTGATCTGGGATCTTTTCTTAACGGATTTTTATGCTGATTTTACTATTTTAATTCTTTGTTTGGAATGTATTAATTTTTTTTTCTCATTTCTTCTGTGTGTAACAGCAATTAAAAATATTAATTTACTGGTTATTTTTACTGTGCAGATACAATGGCTCCTTGCTCATTTTCTGTTTCTGTGACATTTTCAGCATGGAGTATGTAGCCAACTGAACCCCTGTAGCAGGCAGTTTTGTGCCACTGTTATGCCCCTCAGTTGTGTGGCTCTGCCCTGGAGCTACCAGCACCTCACTGAAGCTGACTGACACTGTCACAGCCAGTTACAGTATTCTTGTCTGGGGAACCCTGAAACACAGCTTCGTGCACCTCACAGAGCACGTCCAACACAAATCACCAGGCAGCACTGTGACGATGGCACCTGGCTGGTGGTACAGCAGGTGCTGGGTGTCCTGGGATGCAAAGCCCTGGAGCACACTCACCCCTTGCTGCTGCAGCCAGTCCCATTTACAATGGCCATTTGTCCACATCTCTAGAGAGAAGGCAGCTTGCTGCACAGGATTACTCTGGGAAGGGTGCTTGCTGCCCAGAAATCCCAAACAAATGGCCAAGTCTCTCTTTTCCCCTGCCCCGGCAAAATTTCCAGGAGGTAAAAGTAGAGTAGCATGTACATTTTCCTCTGTTTGAGCATCTTATGCCAGTTTCTTCAGCTGTTTGATGCAGTGGCACAGACACTTGGTATCATTAATCCTGAACCAGACCACCTGTCACCAGTGGAACAGGTTTCAAGGATTGATAGCATAGAAGCACAGTGTGTAACTGCTCCTGGTCCATTAAATGGATCTGCTTGCAGGCTTAACAGATACTCCTGCATACTTCCCTTCTGAAGTGGAGCCATTCCTGATGTGAGAACAAATCAGTACCAGGCAGAAATACTACCAAAGTCTTTTCAGAGCAGCCTAAAGGGATTAACGGCAGGCAAAAGTGTGTGCTTCTTTCCTCTTTCTTTAATTTGGTCTTTTACAATTCCTTTTAAAAACTTAAGAGGCCTGCTGGGAAGGAGCACCCTGTTTCCTCACACCTCCTTCCTAGCTCCAGATGGAACAAAGGTGGCAAAATATTCTCAGAGACTGAGTGTATGCCTGTGGCTGGCCACTGTCATGATTTATTCCACAGCTGGCTCCTGGAAGAGTTCATTCTAAATTAAAAGAACCACACCTGTGTGTATATATATATGTACACACACACACATTTATCTCTCTGTCCGTTTGTTGATCCTTCAGTGGTTCAGATATTCTCTAATTCCTTATCTAGTCTTGGCCACCAGCAGTGAAATTCCTGGACTCTTCTGGACCTCAAGCTTTAACTTCTTCAGCCAGCTCTTTCACAGAGTTTCCCTCATTTGCAAAGCTGCAGACTGTATTTACTTTCTGGGTATTGCAGGGTATTAAGTACTTCAGATTTATGGCTGACTATATGTTTATATACAATGACATAATGAAGCCTAGATCATCATGGAGGTTCTGCTGGGCTATCTGGGGACACGAAGACAGAATTCAAGCTTCCTCTTGAAGTTAGAAGCAGGATTCTCACTGACCAGTGCAGAAGCAAACTGATACATGGAAGAGAGAACTGCCATTTTTGGCTCCTTTAATTACCATTGAGATATAATAGCAGATAGTATTGGAAATATCACCTTTAACATGCACCCTGCTGTCCAAAACCACTTAGAGAGAGGAAAATGGAAACATCCAAAGGGTCTCTACTGAGCAGAAGCCCCACTCTACCACCTGGTTTAGCTGACCGTTGCAGAAGTCAAGGGCAGTGAGTGGCAATTCGAGCCACAGACACAACGCCAAACTACACAGCCACAGCAATGCTGTTCTGTGTGCTGGATCAGGCAGAGCTAGTTCCACTAACTACATCTTGTGTTTTGACTTCTGCAAAAACTTTCTGTCACTGTGTCCAGGAAGCTTCTATTGCCTTTTTCTTAAGGAAAAGAAAAATGAGAAAGCACCAAAATTACTGCAACCAGCCCTACGTTTTAAGCATAGATCTCACAAAGTTCTGGCTAAAAGGCTTTATAAAGCTTCCAATGTACAGAGGAAAAAGTTGTCTGGTCACAGTTTTCATAGGAAATTAACTGTTCACATTTAGAAAGTTCTCATTTTCATTCTCATTTCCCCTTGTTCAGTTCATCACTGTTCCAAATAATTCACTTTGGGTCTAACTGGCTTTGTGTTCTCTGCAAAATGTCACCTCCCAGCCTATAGAAAATTATATTCACCCCTTCTGACCTACAATAGCAGGGGAGATGCTGCTGTGTCTTAGAGGTAGAGCAATGCCCTGTTTGTTTTTACAAATATTAAGAAAAAAAAAGCTAAAAGGGCAAACATGGCTAAGCAGAAGAAGAATGCAAGCGTTCTTCCTGAAAGAGGGGAGACTGAAGAGCATACATGAGTTGGGTTTGCATGGCAAGGTTTTGGTAGGCGGGGGCCTAGAGGGGTGGGTTCTGTGAGAAGCTGCTAGAAGCTTCCCCCACGTCCGATAGAGCCAATGCAGCCCGCTACAAGAGGCACCCATTGCTGGCCAAAGCAAGCCCATCAGTGATGCTGGGGGTGCCTCTGCGATAACATATTTAAGAAGGCGGAAAAGTTGCTGCATGACATCAGTTGCAGCCGGAGCAGGGAGTGAGAATATGCAAGAGAAACAGCCCTGCAGACACCAAGGGTCAGTGAAGAAGAAGGGGGAGACGGTGCTCCAGGCACTGGAGCAGAGATTCCCCTGCAACCTGTGGTGAAGGCCCTGGTGAGGCAGGCTGTCGCTCTGCAGCCCATGGGGGTCCACGGTGGAGCAAATATCCACCTACAGCCTGTGGAGGACCCCTGTCCTTATATCAACCCACAAGCCTTTCATTATATTCTCTCTCCCCTGTCCAGCTGATGAGGGGAGTGACAGAAGTCCTGGCACTCAGCTAAGGTCAACCCACCACAAGACAATAAGAGCAGAGACAGATATTTGAGAAACAGAGGTTTAACTCCCACAGAATCAGCACAGAAATCAGCGATGGAGACTCCTGCACAGCTATTTGAATCAGTGGATGTGCTCATCCCTTAGATCACACCTTACTCCTTTTCCTTTCACTTAGGACAGCCTGTCACCAGGTAAAAAACATTGAAAGTCTCTAAAAATTAAAGTCCCTAAATAAAGTCTTCCAAACCCTCATCTGAAGGAGCTCCCAGCCTATCAGAGTGTTGGTGCACGAGGTACAATATCCTCTAGGCTACAGCACCTGACTACAGGCAGTAAGTATCCCTCTTCCAGAACTAAAATCAGCATGAATATAGTGGCTGAGATAGAAAATAAACCTGTAGTTAAGCTCAATTTGAAATGAATTCCTTATTCTCCTAAAGTCAGTTTTACAGTCTCTTATTCTGCTTTCCCACCTTACTCAGCTGCAAATAGCCCTAGCAACAGAAAGACACTCCCAAGAGACTGCCCAGGTCAAGGCAAGAAGGAGCCTCAGGAGGCCTCAGAAACAGGCTCCCATTAAGAGCTGTGAATATAAATTAGCATCTCACCCACGCAGAGCTTTTGCAAGCCTTACTCCTTAGCCAGCTCTGCTTGTAAACAGGCTGCTCTGAATAACTGTAAAGAGGTATGTTCCTATTTTAAGAGTCCTTACTCTAACAAGCTCTGTGTGGGAAGGCAAAAGGTAAGTCCTACTCAGCAATCAGATCTCCAAGGGGATAGAAAGCTGTTCTCACGCCCCTCAGGTCTGCCTGCCCTTCCTGAACCTGGATGAGCTGTGCTGCCAGGGTTCCACTTGTGTTAGCCCGGCTGGCAGCAATGCCAGGCCAGGGAATGCTCCCACTGATTTTAGGGACTAGAAAACAGTCTTCCAGCTGTGGCTTCAAACTGTGGCTTCAGGGAGAAGTGTATTGGGGAGCGTGGGAAGTGGGAGACCAAATAACACCAGGAATTCTTAAAAAATGGTAAAGAATTGCTTTCAGTTTTGTAGGTGGGCAGTATCTGGCTTCAGGGGAAGAAGTGTTGGCTGTATCCTACACACAAACAGATGAGTCTGCTTGAAAATCTGAGCAGGAAGCACAGCGTGCACATCCTCTCCCTCCACTGACCCACAGTGAACTAGGCCTGCATGAGCAGAGAGAACCAGATCCGGGGTGGGGCCAGCAGTTGTCAGCAGGCTGTCCAGAAGCAATGATCACAGACAAAAATAACCTTCAAAGATCTTTCCAAATATAGTCCCTCGTTATTGGTGCTGTATCAGTTTCATTTCAAGCTGAGCCTGGCAGTGTCCCTCTCTTGTTCCCTTTAAGTGAACACCAACAGGTCCTGAGGCATAAGGGCCTGTCTCTAGAAAGCGAGAATGAAGGAAAGATCCTTCAGAGTCATCGCAGAAAAAATAATGGAAAATTCTTGCTCTCAAATGTTTAACCTTGAAGGCTCCCCAGTTAATTAATCATAAACTGGGTGAGCTTACCAGAGGCCAATGAAACTCACAGTTTGAGCACAATAACATGGGGAAACCATGTGTAGGGCCTGGGCTGCTGTTAGTAAAACTTCACCCCATGCACCTGGAAGTGTTCAGTCTCACAGGACCAATTTTAGCCAGCTGGAACCAAACTGTGTGTTACCACCTGATTTAAAGCTTCACTGGGTGGGAGCTTCTAGCATGGAAACAGACAGGGAAGGGAGGGGGGATATGAAATGTCTGCTTTTCTTTCTTTTCGTGTCTTGGGAATTTTTACTAGCTTTCATAGAATGTAGGCAAAATCCTGCTGTTTCACAATGGAAAAGAACAGATTTACTCAGAGCCATGTCTGTGGTACCTGCAAAAAAAGCACAAAGCAGTTGTCAGAATGCATCCGTTGACTGCTTGGAAGTGCTAAACATGCCACGGGCACAGGGCAAGTCTGGTTAGAGACTGAGAAATGGCCATGGCTGGTTTTGAGCCATTTAGAGAATTCATGAGGCCTGCTAGCCAAAATACGCTATTTTAAGGGACCCAATACTGCTTTCAAGCAACTGAAGAAAACCTCATAGACTTCAGAGGAATACAAAGTCAGAGTTCAGCTGTTTGGTTTTTTTTAATATGAAGGTAATTTCTTACAGTGTGGCTCTTGCAGCTCCAGCTGCAGTACCTACAGGCTGAGTAAGTTCTTCCTCTGTGGACAAGGATGAGAGCCAAACTGGCCCAGAGAAGTGTGATCCACAGTGCCAGTGCCAGTCCCAGCAGTGTACTTGCCCTGGAAAACAGCAGGGCGTAACCTATACTCAGACATAAAATCTGTGGTTACTCTACCTGGAAGGAATCATCCTCAACAAAACACAGTGGCTGCAAATCTGTCTCACACCACAGATGATCAGCTTGAAGCTGGAAGTTTTAGGGATCATAGGCAGACAGATGCTACTTGTTGACTTGACCACAGCTCAGACCTGGCTGCTTCCTGCTGCACTGTGTGTTGCACACACAAACACAGCCAGTACTGCCAAGACAGAGTCTTCTCCTGCATGAGTGCAAAGCCCATGAGCTATGGTATGACCTTTTATGATCGGGAGCCTTCTTTCCCACCAGGGAAAACTCAGGGAGGAGGAAGAATGAACAATACACCATGTTACTCTCAGCATCTGACCAGCATACCTGTCTCACCACGTAAACAAATACAAACTGAGGAGGAAGAAATCGGAAATCTCATTCTCCAATTACTCTGCTATGCAACTGTAAGCAAGCAATTAATTTCTTTGTTTCCTAGACTGTAAATAAGGTGTTAGGTTTTTGTTCCGTGGGGATATCTCAATGCCTTCTCTCCTAATGCCATCAAATTGCAAAGTGCTTTTGGATATTTGCCTCCCAAGGCACTTTATAAATGCATGATTAAATTACACCCAATTATAAACCAAAGCAGGTGATCTAGTAAAGGAAGGGATATTGTTCTGTTGGTGTTGCTCTGAGACACTGTCTACAGAATGCCCTGGGGGAATCATGTGCATGTGCAATTTAATTTCCAGTGTCCACTGCAAATCTTCCACTTTCGGCCTATATTTAAACAGCCTTCTTGTAGTCTTTATTACCTGCATTTGCATTGGCATGGGGTCCCATCAGGTAAACCCCTTGGATGCTAAATATATGGCAAAATTCTCTTATGAGACCTCATTCTCAGAAAACAGATTTTCTTCTTATCCTTCAGTTTTTCTGACATCTCTCAGGCTTGTGCAAATAAACGTTGTGATTTGTCATTTATAATGAAGAACAGGAAATCAGTTCACAAGTGCTTGTGTCCTGCTGTCCTGCCTGAAGACAGGTAGGCTGTTAGCAAAGCAACATTCAAGGGAATGCAGTGCCAGGCCCAACCAGCCTAGCTTTCCTCCATTTACTGCTCCGTTTATACTCGCCTACGTACATAGAAGCTACTGATGGTATTTCAGACTCTGTAAATTGCAGGCCTAGAATACTTCCAATAAAGAACACGACTATAGCCACATAACTGGAAGTGCTCTTTCTCAGCTGGTCTAGTTATGTCAGTCACAGAAGGCTGATTGCTAAATATAAACAATTTGACATCTGATTACTCCTATTAGTGTACTACTTATTCTGTTATTTTAATGTACTGCCCATTATTCTTAATGGGATTAGAAGACCTGTAGCACACCTGGGGCTGTTTAGTCTGGAGAAGACTGAGAGGGGAATCTTATTAATGTTTACAAATATCTGAAGAGTAGTTGTTAAGAAGAAGGGGCCAACCTCTCTTCAGTGGTGCCCAGTGACAGGATGAGTGGCAATGGGCACAAACTGGAACACGGGATGTTCCACCTCAATGTGAGGAGAAACTTCTTTACTGTGAGGGTGACAGAGCCTGGAACAGGCTGCCCAGAGAGGCTGTGGAGTCTCCTTCTCTAGAGACTTTCAAAACCCACGTGGATATGTTCCTGCGTGGCCTGCCCCAGGTGATCCTGCTGTCAGGGGGATTAGACTTGATCTCCAGAGGTCCCTTCCAACCCCTAGCGTTCTATGATTCTATATGGCTAGGCTTCTGAAGTATATTAAGATATATTACCAGACTATACACATATAGTTTGTTTTATATTCCTGTGTTGTTTGTTACAACAGGCATAGGCCAAGCAAAAACATTTGGTTTTGATCTCACTATTCAGAGTAACTGCATTCTGCTTTGTCCCAGGCTGAGCAGAAGGATCACTTATCATTTTGATCTGATGAGCTGGGGTATGTTCAGTTTGTTGGGAGTGCTGGTAACAAGACGTTCTTATTACTGATTAGGCCTGAGCGAGGAGCAACTGAAGAAAGGAGAAGGTATTTACCTGTTGGGATGACCTCTGAGTGTTTCATTTAATGTGCTTTTAGGGACTTCTTATAGGTTCTGGCCCAGAAAGACTGTCATGCAGTCTCCTACATGTGACAGATTTGTCTGCTTTTCGTTAAGGAAACAAATCCCAGTAGGAGTGGAAATACGCTACAAGACAAATGACTTATAATGCCAATCTTGTGTTACATCAAGACATGGTAACGTCACTCTCCCCAAGGGTGATATTAAGGTGAGCTTAGTACACAGTCTTGTCTACAAGAACACCCATCTTCCTCCAGCACTGTCATGAGTTTTTTACACTTACCTCTGTCTGTGGAGATGTACCACTGCTCGTCTGAATCCAGAAGGTCATTGTTTCCAGCATCATTGCAGGTAGTGGCTCGGAAGAAGTATGTCCTCCCCAGAAGCAGGCCTGTGACACTGTACGCTTTGCTGTAGACCTTCTCTGCAGCAATGAACCACGCGGCAGAATCACATTTTAGGACACCATAATCAGTCTGCTAGTTGTCTTCTACATCAGAGCTGTGATTTAGGGTCACAGTCTTTGGGACTTCTTCAACCAGCTGCAGATTAGTGGGTGGTCAAGAAAAATCCAAGAATTAATGAGCACATTTAAGTGTTGGTTTCTTCTGTTTGGAACCCTCACTGTCCTTTTCTGGGGCAAATATTTTTGACTTCAGCTCTGCCCTTCTAAAGTCCCTGTGTGTCTAGGAAGACACTTCTTTCCTTGATTTCTTCTACTGTGAGCAACCTGAAGACCAATTTTCCCTATGTGTATATTTCCCATGTGATGAAAAAAATAAAACTGTTAGTTTTTTAAAACACCCTCTGAAGAGATGACAAGTACAAAATTCACTGCATAAGTCTCTGACCCCCGGTAGATCATTATAGCAATAGGAGCCTCTCTAAGGGGCAAGCCCACCTGCCTCCACCTGGCTGTCATAGACCCACTTGCAATGGAAATGATGTCCCCAGACTGCTCAGGGGACAAACACTGTAAGTGTTAGTGCTGTCATTGGGATTTGCCGAATTGGCATGAAAAACAAGACAGCATTCAGGGATGTCTGGAGCAGTAACTGTTCCACCCTTTCCCTCCGCATGGGACAGAGTGAGCAAAGCCCCAGCAGTATCCTCCTTACCCCTCAGCACTGAACTAGCTCTGGCTCTGAGCTAGCATGAGGGTGGGACTTGGGAAACAGAGACAACGGGTAGGAAAATCCCCTAGAGTGGAAACAACATTCTGGATCACTCCTGTGGCATTTTTCAGGTAAGGGGAGTATATGATGGCGATTATACATTTTTTTTTTTCAAGAAAAAACCCTACCTTCCAAACTCTAGTATTAATGCAGAGAAATACAGAAATTGTGTGAAATTTCTGTCCGGAGAGGAATACCTCCTGTTGATACCCAGAGGTGATGGAGATGCTCAGGTTTATTCTACACTGTACCTGCAACTTGCATTTGAATATTGTAAAGGGCTTCTCTGTAACTGTTCTGGAGGATAATCTGGTACATTTTAGCAACAAAGTGCTTAGTGCTGTGGATAAGGGCTGGGAATAGTTCCTGTCTTTCCCTCTAGTTGATAGGTCTCCTTTTTCCACATCACTGGTGGTAGTGGTGTGCTCTGGCCAAGACAACCATGAAGCTATAATGTTCTGCTTCCCGACTTGGGTGGCAGCAGAAACAAACCGTGTCTTTGAGCAAAGAATGGATATCTGTGTCTACAGGAGCCACTTGTACATGATCAACCTGACAGGAAAGTATTTCAAGGACAACAACGCTAGAGATTTCTTCAAGTTGTAAAGACAACGGCAGGCTTTGTCACTAGCAAAGTGCACAGAGCTGGCTTGACTTGCAGGATGCCACATAAACCTTATGTTACGCTTCATTAATTTGATGATCTTGAAAGCTGAGGGAAATCAGCTGGTGTGATACAAATAAACTTACACAATTTAGACCAGGAGATACATTCTTACACTGCAGCTGATTCTGCAAGGTCCTGTGCAGCAGTCTAGGCATAAAAAAAAAAGCACAGGAATTGCCCTTAGCCTCTACATAAATAAGCTCAAAGCCCATGTTAATAGAAATCGTACCTCAGAAAGGACAGCGTTGGGACCTCAAGCACTGTCTTTACAACCTCATCACTTCCCTAGGCCACTCAAGGTTTAATCAAGAATGATTTCACTTCAGTTAGCAGGAACTGCAGTTGTATGCTTGAAAAATTCTGCTTCTCGTGATGAATCAGAGAGCTTTCCTCAATGTTTTATGGTTTGTTGAACATTGTTGCTCCAGCTGCAGAGGGCTGGATTGTGCAGCCAACAAAGCCATGTGCACAGAAGTTCTGCTACACTTATGGTACAGAGGCTTATAAAAACACTAGCCACAAAAATAGCAAACAGTTAGTGCAGGACTTCATGAACCTAAAGCATTGCACAAGATTTCTCCAACAGTCAGCTTCTTTTAAACCAAAGTGATAGCTCATGTGATAAAGGCCAAAGGACAACTACAGCCTCCATAGCCCTGCAGCTCTATTTCACCAGATGCCCAAGAAAACTCTAATTGTAGGATTTCTCCTCTGACAGGATGCCACACAGAATCTCACAGCTGTATGAATGCATGGTGCTGTCCCAGCACAAACCACCATGTGGCTCTTCAGCCTCACACTCAGATCAAGCCTAGGGGGAGCGATAAAAGAAAAACAGAGAGAAACTAAAAGATGTTGAGTGAGAGATTGCACAGAAAAGCAAGGTCATTCTCAAGTCTGTTAAGCCTGGAGACTGGAAGAAGATACCTTCAAACTTCTCCAGCAGAAGGCAGGTAGTGTAAGGGTTGCAGTATTGCCAGCTCTTTTCCTTACACCTGTACCCTAGAAGAGAAACATTAATGTCTTGGCAATCAGCAGCTTAGTGATGAGCACCTATTCAGGACAACTTCAGGTGAGGCTGAGGTGGAATGGCAAAATTTAAAAACAGTTAACGTAAAAAGTGCATGAGAACAAAGAAAAAGAAGAGCCAGCTTTAATGCCGCATTAGATGATTTTCCTGTCCACCTTCTGCCGCAAGCAATTTTGTGTAATGTCTGTTTCTTACAGTTCTGCATGTTGTTGAGGTCGATCCCTAGGATTTTGGAGTCAAGGATACAAACTATACTCCAACTGAAAAAGAAATATTAGCAGCATATGATGGAGTTAAAGCTGCTTCGGAAGTGACTGGTACTAAAGTACAGCTGCTATTGGCACCATGATTACCAACACTAAGCTGGATGTCCAAGGGTAAGCTTCCTTCCGCTCATCACACCACTGATACTACATGGGGTAAATGGGCTGCGTTAATCACGGAGAGATCTCGAATAAGGAATCTCAGTCATTGGGGAATCTTTCTTAGAAGTGATCATGGATTGGCCAGAAGGTAAAGACTTTAGAATGCCACCAGAATAGGTGGTGACATGTGCTGAAGAAGCCCCACCATGTAACCAGTTATCAGATAATTATAAGCAACATGCTCTGTTTACTGACGGATCTTGCCGTTTGTAGAAAGCCATCGGAAGTGGGAAGCTGCTGTGTGGAGTCCCACAGAATGAGTTGTAGAAGCGGCTGAGGGAGGTGACTCAAGCTAGTTTGCAGAGGTAAAAGTCATCCAGCTGGCCTTAGACCAGTGCTTAAGCTAGTGCTCTATCTCTACAATGACTCATGGATGGCAACAAATGCCTTGTGGGGGTGGTTAAAACAGTAGAAGCAGAATAACTGGCAGCGCAAAGGTAAACCCATTTGGGCTGCCACACTGTGGCAAGATCTTGCTGCTGGGCTAGAGGAACTACTTGTTAAAGTCCATCACATGGATGCTCATGTAGCTAGAAGTCAGGCCACTAAGGAACATTGAAACAACAACCAAGTGGACCAGGCTGCTAGAGTGTTTCAGATAGAGTTAGATGGGGAACATAAAGGTGAACTATTTTTAGCTCGGTGGGCCTATGACACTTCAAGACATCAGGGAAGTAACACAACATACAGACAGGCTCGTGACCAAGGAGTAGATTTAACTATGGACAATGCTATTGTACAGCTTATCCACGACTGTGAAACATGCACTGTGATCAAACAAGAAAAACATTTAAAATCTTTGTGGTATGGGTGACAATGGTCCAAGTGTAAGCATGGGGCGGCCTGGCCAATTGATTACATCACGCTTCCTCAAACCCACCAGGGCAAGCACTGTGTACTTACACTGGTGGAAGCAACCACCAGACGGCTGGAAACATATCCAGTACCCCGTGCCACTGCCCAGAACACCATCCTGGGCCTTGAAAAGCAGATCTTGTGGCGACATGGTACTCCAGAAAGAATTGAGTCTGACAATGGGACTCATTTCAGAAACAATCTCATAGACAACTGGGCCAAAGATCAAGCAGGTGTATCACATCACCTGTCAAGCACCAGCCTCTATAAAAACTGAACAATATAATGGATTATTGAAGAGTACTCTGAGAGCAATGGGGAGTGGAATCTGTAAAAATTGGGACAAGCATTTAGACTAAGCCTCCCGGTTAGTTAACACCAGGGGATCCATCAATCAAGACAGTCCTGCTCAGTCAGACCCTTTCCATACAGCAGAAAGGGAGAAAGTCTCTGTGGTGCATGAAAGGAATCTCTTAGGGAAAACTGTGTGGGTTTTTCCTGCTTTGGGCAAAGGCAACCCCTTTGTGGGATTGCTTTCGCTCAAAGACCTCAAAGTACTTGGTGGGTAGATGGTGAAGTATGATGTGTACCTTAAGGAAATTTATCTCTGGGTGAGAAGACTCCGTTTAAAGCTGTATATTAATTGCATAATATTAACAGTGTTCAATAAGTGTCTTTCAGTCTTTCAGGATAGCATCGTGGTGATGACAGGAGCTAGCTTCTTCAAGTGGCATCCAGTAACCTCCTGAGATGAAGATGCAACCTGTGGGTATGAACCACGACAAATTCCACCTTTCCTGCTCTGAGAGACTGCTATAATAGATGGAGATCCACAGTCATGAACTAAATGAACTTTTCTATTGAAAGAAATCATAACCTAGTGATGGGTATGGCATAAATGGTACAGAATAAGGGGTGGAATCTCCTGGTTTGAATTAGAACAGAACAGTTCTGTTCAGTGATTTTATTTTTCAGCTCAGTGTCTTCTAACTAACTGCACTTTCTGAAGTGCCTGTTTCTAGCGGTGATAACAACTGATGTTTAGAGATAGTACCAAGGATTGGTATACAGGCCAAGGCCACTGCTGGACCTAGTGCACCACATTGAGGGGTGCAGAAAGTAAAAGGCTGCACCTGCAGGGAGGAATAGACAGGAGACCCCAAACTGAACAGCAAGAGATTCCATACCATATATGTCATATTCATTATAATGCTAAGTGATCATGAGGGTCAAGAGGGCTCTGGCTCGGCTTCTTTCTCTCCCCTTCTTCAATGTTCAGCATCTGAGGAGGACTCTGTCCAGTCTGCCTTCCATCCTGACCTGTGTCTTCTTGAATCCAGTACCATAAAGCAGCTCCTGAACTCGATTCCTGTCTACTGCTGGGCCCAGTGTGGGACTTTCCTGGTGTCTCCTCCACAGCATCAGTGGTGATGATGACAGTGACATAATTGCCATCAGGGGAGGGTTGGGCTCGGTACTGGTTTTGCATATATTTGTATATATTCTATTTTATTATTACTTTCATTAAAGCTGTTCCAGTTTCCTTTTCTGATTGATATGTTTCTCCCTTACCCTTTCTCTCCCACTTTGGGGAGGGAGGGAGGTTAACAGAGAGCATCTGTTAGAGGTCTAGTGGGCTGCCCTCACCCTAAACCATGACACCATTCCACACCAGAGAACTTTGTCTGGAGCATGGAGTTTCTCTGGGATTTTTTGGTGTTTCTGTACTTGGAGATGTGGTAGTGAAGCCGTGCTGCACGGATGGGTTGTGTAGTTCCAAAGTAGAGACCGAGAAAAGAAAACCATTATTTTTTGTATCGCTCACCTGGATATTGCCTTCTGAGACCTCCTCGTTCCTTTAGAGTAGGACATTCAGACTTGACTCAGCGCTGTAGAACATGACTCGTGAATCACACATCTTTTCTCACTGGCGCTACTGCTACTGAGGGCAGTCAGCACCATGGGTTGTTACTTGTTTGTTACAATAAAGATTCAAATATTTTGCTACCTCAAATAGTAAGCTATCTAGGGGTTTCATGGCAGGTCAGGATACCTTCATTCTCAAGACACAAGTGTCACTGAAACGTGACCTCTGATAGTGTTATTTCAGCTTTAGCATGCTGGCACCTGACTGTTCATCCCATTCAAACCAAGCACCTAAAAGAATTATAATTCTGTCTCAGTACCACAGTATTTACAACAAATGGGCATTTCAAACATGTTGGTTCATTTGCTGTAGTACCTACCCTCCTAGCCTACACACAATCTGCAGTATCCATGACAGGAATCACAGAATCTTCTAGCAGTGACCTCTGTAATCACGTGAGATGTGATGTGAGAAGTCAGATGGTGGAAGAAACAACTGCCACTATACCTGACATTCAAGGGATAGCTCAGCAAGATGGATGGCAGAATGATTTTTAATTTGGCTCAAGGACAGCAGAGCTTGTGCTGCTCTCCACCTCCTCTCAGCACCTCTGAAAACTCAACAAAAAGAAGCAGAACTGTGATGCTAAATGCTTTTTTTTTGTGCAAGATGAATTTGATAACCCTTTACAAAACGTGGTATATGCTAAACCCAAAAGAAAGTAACAGCTGACAACTGGCAGTTGCAGTTGGAGGGATGCTGCAGGTCTTACCTGAAGGTGGCGCTGCTAGAATTCCTTCCTGTAACTCCACTGCTTCTCCCATGCCAGCTTCCTTCACAGATCGGCTTCAGAAGTAGTAGTTGTCTTTCCTGCAAGCTTCGCATAGTGGAAGTGGTACCAGAGATACGGAGCTTGACGCATTTTGTCCATTTCTTGGTGTCCTCAGCTCACATCTCCAGTATGTATCCTGACAGCACATCTCCCTGCCCTGGCTCCTGCAAGGCTAAGGAAATGCTGGTGTTGGAAAAATCCACCACTTTCAACAGTCCTGGAGGCTCTGTGACAGCAGCAGAGCTGTGACACTACTGTATTCACAGGCCTACGTTGTGCAGGTAAATACAGAGCTGTTCCTGTTTCAAGATGCCAAACTTGCAAGGTTTTAGGGTAAAAGGAGCCTTAATAAGCACAGAACAATTTCTGTCCAACGGAACAATGCAGTTTCTAACACGGCTCGTATGTGGAGACCTTGTTTCAAAGTTGGCCATTTAAACAAAAAAAATCCTCACATCTGACACAAGCCCATCTGAATTCAGCTTGGAAAGGGCACCTTCCATAAGCAGTGACCAGCACTCTTCTCCAATGTGTTTTGGGAGAGGTGTCGAGCATGAAAGGTTTGCTTCTGTCTCTTCCTAGCTGGCTGGTGAGCTCTGCAGTACATTTCCTATCACCTGTCTTGCATGACTTTGAGTGCCTTGTGTCTCTTCTTGTTTAATAAATCCCTCTTACAGTCCTGTGTAAAGTGGTCAGGTGCTATCTGGACTGCTTGGATTAGTGAATTTGCAAGATCCTGTAAACGTTCTTTGAGTTTATTTGGCAGAGATTACAGTACCCCTAATTAACAGTCATTTTTGAAAATACAAATCTTGCTTTTTGCTCTTTAGGCCTCCTTGTGGCCCTCTAGTTCGATTTCTGTCATACATAAGAGCAGCAAAAAATAGAATATTAAAAAATATCTATATGTATTTAATGAAACAAATAAGGAGTTGTGTAGCTAAATCCACATTCTGCTCTGAAAGTCCCAGCTAAAATGCAATGACCTTCTCCCCACCCCAAACCCAAAAAGTCAACCTGTGCAGCATACCATGACAAACTTGATGCTCTAGGCCTTTTATACAGAAAACTCATATGAGCACAGGGGGTCATAAGGAATATGGTGCATATGGACAGTACATATTCTCCTAGGCCTAAATGTGAAATAATCCAAATATTCAACTAGGAGAAGAATCATAGCTTCAGGCGTTGAATCGGTTTTGTGTTGTCTTCTGATGTAAAGGAACCTGAATGCTTTCCCATCTGAGTAACTAACCAAGGCTCTTGTCTGCTACAGAGAATTCTCCCATTTTTTAGCTGTACTGGCTTCCAGGCTTGGCCTGGCTTTTTTTCTAAATTATGTGTAGCTACTAAAGCCCACTTCAGTATCTATTACAAGATTCCATCAATAGTTTAAGCTATTTATTGATGGTCTCCGACAGCCTTTTGTTTTTTAAATGCTTTAGTTATATGGTCATTAGAGTAAGAATTCTCTATAACTGGCACAAAATAAAATCTACATGTTTCAGTATTTCTGAGGCTATTGTAATCCTTTGGAGTTTGTGGTTTTGATGCACCCAGAATTATCTATAGATTCTTTACTGCTAAAAATCCAGTATTAAAAGAATGTAAACCACTTTCATGAATTCCACAAGAGTTTTCTCTTTTTTTTTAAAGGGTTGATATGGAACTGATGAGAGGAGAATAGCAACACATATGAGAAACTATTTTCTTTATCATACGTTAGGGTATTTGGTAACCTACATGTGAACTTGAAGTACTAAAGGGATCTACACCTCCGAGCACTTTTATAGTGTTGATCTGTACTGTTTGCATATACTCAATTCCCCCCAGGTGAGAATGTCTTATTGTGTCCTTATCTTAGTAGTCACACATTTTAGGTGAATAATATCACAGTTTCAGGCATTTAAATTATAATTACATTTATAGCCAACAGTATTAATGCCTTCCTTAATGTTTAGTTATGTTGTAAACACAGTGCAGCTCATTACACCGAGCCAGTCTGGAATTGCCACATTCACTCTGACCTGAGTCATAAATGCACGGATCTGTCATCGCATACATGTTTACGAAAACTAGACATTAAACTGTGAAAGAAACATCCTGATGGAATCCTTTGCAATGAGAGGTTGAGGGCATGCTGAAAAATCCAGGCTCTGCACAGCTATCACATGGAACTCATTCTGCATCTTCCAGAAAAACATTCACTTTGAATCTGGTACCTAGAGACATACACGTTGCAATCACACAGCTCTCTAGTCACCAATGAAACTGTTCTCAAATGGTCACTATTTTTATTTTGTTTTTATTGATTTTGGACTATGTTCACAGATTACAGGAGAACAATACAAATTTTGGGGCTTCAGGAAGCCCCTTAACAAGGGTCTTCTCCAGTGGTCTGCTCCATTTTCATATCTCTCTCCCTAAGGAGGAGATGGAATTTTGATGCATAGAATAAGAGGAAAAATGCATAGTTTGCCTTCCGCTAGATTATGGTCTATAGCCTGGTATAATGATACATGCTGGGGAAAAATATCTTCATGTCTTGCTTCACTGACTTCAGTGGGATTTCTCATGATGTAATGAACCTAATACAGTAGCCAAGCTTTCCACAATGTAGCCTTCAAGCAAGGTTAAACCTTCATCCAATTTTGAAAAACACCTCAGGAAGCGAATGATTTGCTTTAAAAAAGTGCTTCCATTATTTACCATGAGTAATGTTGGTGCCTTAAGGATGATATTTTTAGGTAGTGTGATTGATTGCAACTTCACTAATAAATAAGTCCAAAATTTTGAATGAGACAGAGCAGAGAATCCAAGAAAGAACCAAAATATTAACAGAAGAGGAAAAGCAAAATTCTCGTTAGTCAGATGCTGCTGCTGACAGGAACACTCCCATGTGTTGTACAAGCTGTGCTAAGCGTGGATCATATGGTTGCTATCTGATGGATACAACAAAATCAGTCACTTGTTTAGTTCATTTCTGGTCAAAGTCAGGGAAAAGCAGTCAAATTTAGGTAAAGAGAATTGTAAAATATAGATGCTTGAAATTAGGCACCCAAATCTGTAAGTATGACTTTCAGAGGTGCTGAGCGTTCTGCCCTCTCATTGTTGCTTGTGAGGATCAAGCCACTTCTACTTGAGGGCTGAAAATCTCACTTTGAACAGCATGTGTCAAAACGAGCATCTTGCTAGATGTCAGGATGAAATTTCCCTCAATTAATCAACACTCCACTTTGCATTCAAAGCTCATCTAACCTTTCTGCCTACATAAACCAGATAATAATCTTGGTCTGACCTTGGACTGGTCCCTTAGTGATTGGGACATAAAGACTGCTGCCCTTCTTCCTTTTTTTCACTATGATGCGACCTTGCACTGGGGAGCCTCCCTCTTGGACCGAAGAGTTCCAGGTGATGGTAACAGCTTCTTTCCTGACATCTACGCCTTGAGGCTGACACACGTCTTGGAGGCTCTACACAGAAGAAAATCAAATTAGCAAAGTATAATCAGAATTCCCTGGCTCCAAATTGTGTGTGTGTGTGTGCATAAATATATACGTATGCATGTGTAGGAAGGAGTCAAGGAAGGTAACTTGTATGTCTGGATTTATTTATGGCCACAACATTTTTCTAAAGAATTCTCCCTTTCCATTTACTTCCCTTTGTCATTTCAAATATTGAAACATTTAATTTCTTGCATTTATTCCGAAAATGAGCTCTCTCTGCGATGCAGTACAGAGTAGCTCAGAAATGCCTTCCCTAACCCATAGGAAGTTTAGACAAAAATGCAAAGTTTTAGATAAAAATGGTATATATTACTTGAAGTTGTTAATTTTCTTTCTGGAATGTTTCAAAAGGCCAGACATGCTGTTTGCACTGTATCTTCTATGGTACACACTGGTCTTGGGGAAAGAAGACTGCAAATTGCTTTTCACTGGGGATCTCAGTCCATAAAGGAAAAACAGGAACATGAAGTACCTGAACTATAACTCCCAGAAGATAGTTTGGCAGTGTTTTTTAACCAACTTAGTTTTTGGCCAATATATTTTCCTTTTTGACTGCAAAATAAAATGTTTTTAAGCATTCCCTTTTAAGTTATCTTCTCTCCTCCCCCACAACATTTTCCAGAGAAAGCCGCTTTTCATTTCTGTCGCATCCCACTAAGCTTATATAACTGACACTAGAACAGTGTGTTAGTCAGTCCTCTCTTGTGGCCAGTCCATGTCGAGGGGTTTCTGAGCCCACAAACACTCGCAGTGAAAGGACCTGTGTATTTGTTTGATTTTGGTTATCAGCCTAAGCATAAAGCAGCATCTAAGCTTGGTGCTTCGAATTTGTGCCCTGAAGCACAGGGGACAGTGGGGACAGGCAAGGAGGAAGAGGACAAAACTGGTGGGAAGCAGGACTGTGAAACCACATTAAAACCAGCTGGCTAATAGGTTCTCCAGCAAAAATGTCTTCTGTTTCCAGGGGCTCCATGAGGCCCTCAGAGTTGATGGCACACATTCTGAATTAGTAGTCTTCCCCTTCCTCCACAGCAAATGTGGGGTAGTTGCTCTCCACCACCTCTACTTTGATCTAAAATTTTTCTCCAGCCACCCTTCTCTCGATGATGAAGTGAGTTACCTCCTTTGGTGCTTTGACCTTGGCTGGAAGCCAGGTGCCCACCAAGCCACTCTATCACTTGTCCTTCTTCCCCCGTCCCCTGCCCTCACCAATTCCTCTCAGCTGGATCAGGGGGAGAAAATAAGATGAAACTTGTAGGTTAAGACAAAGGTAGTTTAACACAAAGCAAAGCAAGGCTGTGCGCAGAAGCAAAAGAAAATGAAGAGTTATTCTCTACTTCCCATCAGCGGTAGATGTCTGGCCCATATGGGAAAGCAGGGCTCCAATACGTGTAGCAGTGGCTCTGGAGGACAAGATGATGCCCCATCTCCCCGTCCACCACCCTGCCTTTTTCTAGTTTTTATTGCTGAGTTGATGTCATATGGCATGGAATATCCCTTTGATCAGTTTGGGTCAGTTGTCCCAGTTGTGTTCCCTTCCCAGATCTCGTCCGTCCCACCCCACTGGTGTGGGGGGAATGTTGAAAAAACAGCCTTGGTGCTGTGGGAGCCCTGCTCAGCAGTAGCCACAACACAAGTGTGTTACCAGCACCTTTCTAGGTCTCAGTACAAAGCACAGCACTATGAGGGCTGCTGTGGGGAAGATTAACTCCAGCTCAGTCAGACCCAATACACTGATTTTCCTCCATTGCCCTTGGGTGCTTTCCATCTCACTTTACATTTTCTCCAGGTGTGCGTTTTCCCCGGTGGGGGTTCTGGTTTGTCTGCAGTGTAAGCAGCTGACCAGTGACATGGAGGGCTGTTATTTAGAGGGTCATATCCTCCCACAGTGTAAATCAGTGTAGATTATAGCAAAATTAAATACGCTTGAATCACTTGATTTCATAACTCAGAGTCTGCCCCACTGCAAGATCTTTAAAGAGAACATCTGAATTACAGTGTCTGTAACCAAGCATATCTACCAGTGATTATCTTGTATAAAATGATTAATTTAGGACCTACCAATGAAGTTGAGGTAAGGATTGTCAGAAGCCAAGCCACAGCAATTTTTCAAATTCAGCATAATGGCTCCACTGTCTTCCTCCATGCAGGTTTTGATTGTAATGCAGTCACTGGCTTTCTCCATCGCCACTTTCTGTTCCTCTGCCACTTCAATGCAATCTTTGAACCACGCGAGTTTGGGCATTGGCTTTATCTTCAAAGGCACCTTGATGCTTGCTGTGTGCTTAGTCTTCAGAGTAATGCGGGCAGCAAAAAGCTAGAGAACAGGTTCTTCAGTAACAGGAGAATCTGCAAAGAACAGAAAACAGTTGAAAGCTGAAGCTGCAAATACAGCTTAGTATTTTTTCTGTGTCTGCAAGTCTGTGGAAAAGGTGGTCCAAAGCTGGGCCCTTCATACACTCCTTCACGTTTTCACTATTAGAAGTCTGCATTCTGTGGAAGTCTTCAGGGATACTCAAAATCTTCAGCCTGTTTTGATTCAGTTAATTTAGTTCTGTTTCTTGTACATGGAATTGGCTGCTCTCTAGTTGTTCAGCCCAGCAGAAAAAGAGGGACCTCTGGAAAACAGCAAGCCCCAAAGCTCCTCACTTCCCTAGGGCCTGGAGATTTGATTCCAGGCAGTTTCCAAGCAAGGCACAAGAAGCAGCCCTTTGTGCTGTTCTTTCCTAATGCCACACTGGGATATATATCTATGATCATGATAAAGATAGTAGGGTCAAAGTTAGGTACTGCTTGTAAAAAAAAAAAAATGCTCCCTCATTTGTTACATATTTCCATATTTGTATATGGGAAAATGACAAGGATGTCCTGCACACAAAGAAAGCTAACCAAGTTCCTAAACATACTTGGTGGTTTTCCTTTTATTTTTGTCACACAACATGTACGTTTAGAAACTAAAATCAAGACATTCAAAAATATTTTTGACTGCTCGATAACCAACCCTTGCTATATCAAAGCTTTGCTGTGGATGGGGTTTTACCGCAACACAGGTATGACGACTGCTGAGTGTGGCAGACACAGCAGCCTCACTGCCGGGGCTCTCCCCTCACCAGGGTTCCAGGGACCTGGACAGTCCAGCTGGTGCCATCTGGCTGCCAAGAGCTGAGCAATACCCACCCTTACACAGCTCTAGGGATAATTTCCGAAAAGGAGTTTTTCTGGTTGCTCATGACAACTATGTTTCAAGTCAAGGCTTAGGCCAAAACTCTCAGTTTATAAAAACAGAGAAACCTATGCTTAGTGACCTAAAATGAACCAGTACAACTGTTCAATTTTCTCCTCTCAGGGAACAAAGAATGAGAAAGAAGGGGTCTTGCTCATGCACAGAGACAAGCCTGTAAACTGGTACAGGTCCAGGCAGGGAGACCTGGTGAAGCATTGATTCTGCGAGCATTTGTGTACGCCTGGCAAAGAGCAGTAAAGAGACGGAGTGGCTACCTCCAGTGGCAACCATTGCTACACTCCCTTCTCCCTTGGCTCTGAATGTCTACCTCCTTTTGCACTCCTCTCCCATTCTATCAATGATGAGTTTGTGGATGGCTCCCTGCTTTGTTATCCAGATCCTTTTCACATCCATAATCTGACAAGAAGATTGAGGCAGGAAACATTCCATACTGCAACAACCACCATCTCCAACCCTTTCCCTGAATCCTCTGATCAGAGTTTCCTGCTCTAAGATAACTAAGCAATCAGGATTTCTAACTCCTACTCTGGTACAATGCTCTGTGATCTACGGACAAAACAAATTCAGTGTTATGTGGACAGTGATCTGTGCATCTGCCTAGGCGAGCCATGTGGCAGGTAAGGAAGGGTGTGCACGGGCATGTAAAGGACACATTTAATGATTACTCTGAAAATCAGAGACCAGGAGAGGGAGAAGGGTGGGTGGCAAGAAGTCGAACTTGTGAGAAAGAATGCAGGTCTACAGGCTGTGAAAATGGGTTAGCAAATGTGAAAACATCTTTACAGGAGACTGGGAAGGGAAATTTTGAAAAAGCCAGAATTCAAAGCCAAAACCTAGTAAGACTGAGGCTGTAGTAGACTGGGAAAGACTAGATCTGTTCTTGTCCAACCTGTTCATCTGTCCCTACTCAGAAACTCTTTATTAACATCAGGCCAAGTCCCACAGTAGCTATTCGGATAAAACTTCCCACCAGGGTTTTGCAGTTTTTCATTAAAATGATGATACCACGGGCATTTTACCTCTTTGTCATCCTTGAGCCAAATTTCTTCCACCTTCACATTATTCAGGACACCACAGAGCTCGGCAGGAGGTCCAATTAGAGCCTGAACATCACACATATACTCTTTGTTGTTGCAAATGTCTTTGGAAGAAATCCCATCAGAAGTAAGTGAACAGAGAAACTGTGCAGAAAGATTGTCAACCGAGCACTTCAAACGCCAAGGAGATACTTACTGCAGGAAGACCTCCTAACAAAATGGACAGACTCTCAGGGTGAAAGTGGTTTAGCGAACTGGACATCCTGTGAAGAAAGGAGAATGAAGAAGGGTTGTTCTTAAGTAGTTTTCGCCCTTCTTCATGCGCGTTCACCAGAGGGAATGCAGCTGCAGGAATGCAAAAACTGAAGCAGAAAACAGCCTCTTGGCACTGCTCCAGACCCAGATTGTCCAGGGGAGCTGTCAAAACTAGCCAAACGCTTCCTCTACTTGCCTATATAATACCTGTATCTAAACTTGAAGTCCACATGGGGAAAGATAAATCTGTAACTAAGGCACAGCAGTCACAGAGAGCTCAGCCATGGCTTTCTGGGTCACCTGTGCCACAGAAGTGGTTTCTGCCCCAGAGGAGTGGTCAGAGAAAGCCCCTGCCCCACACCATCACTTCAGGCCACCCTGGCCATGGCCCACAGAGGGCACTCGCACACCAGGCATAGTACCCATCCTCCAGGAGCCAGGGCTTCCTCGTCCACTGCCCGCCACACAACCCTGGCCACAGAATCCTTGCCAGGCTGCAGGCCTGGAAAGCCCAGGGCTGGGGATGCTGCTGGGAAATGACTCCCTTCTGGCCTGTTTAATTGCCAACTCCTTCCCCTTTCCCAGGGACTTCCACTCAGTTTGTCAGCAATCCCAAGAAAAAGAAAAGCCTGCCTGGACTCTTTACATTACTAATTACATTACATGAGAAGTAATACGTGACCAAAATGCAGCTAATGGAGTGACCTCCACCCAAGTCTGTGCACCAGGACACACTTTGTGGGGCATCATCTGACACAGAAAACGCAGGACTGTTAGGAAGAGACCAGTCCCATGGAGATATGTCAAGGGTGGACACTAGGGAAAAATCTGTCTGACCTCATAAGCTGAGCTTCTTTTGGCCCCTAAATTTTCCTTCATACTGTCCTACCAACTGAATATTCAGTTGATCCTGAACCTGCAAAGTATACACTAATACCATTTCATCCTCCCTCCACGTAGTTCATTTTAAAATGGTCTTAAAATGCTGCACTTTTCATGGAAGGCATCTGGGCATAGTTCCAAACTGGCCCACATCTAATAGAAGTAACCTCAAATATCAGCAGCCTCTAAAATCCACACTCTAAAATTCTTCTCCAGCCTATGCTGAGAGCATGAAGGTAAGCTTTCCAACTTCTCTTCCTGCTCTTAACAGCCTTATGTCTTTCTGTAAAGATCACAGACTTAAGTTTACCGCATCAATAATGCTACTGCAAAATTAATTCACAAACCAAATGTGATATTAAATATTTACCAACCTCATGTTGTGTTTCTGGTCCTCAGTAGGCTGCAGTCAAATGTCCCGTGGGTCGATTTAAAGAACCAGGGTAAGAATTTATTAGGACAACCCTGATTAAAACACACAGTACAGTTTACTAGGCTGGTTTAGGTGACATATGCAAGAACTTAAATAGAAGATTTACTGCTTTATGCCTCTACTGCTTTATACAGCAAAGGGAAGTCCTTAACTATTACCTTCACACTACCAAGAAGGGCATGGACTAAGGCCTTACTCCATGTTAAACAACAAACAAACAGCAGAACAGTGTTATTCCACCTCAGTTTTCTAGTTGTTATATAGCAAAGCAGCACTGTTCCTCTCCAGAGTTCACCCAAAACCAGTGCAAAGTCTACTATTCCTCCTCTTCTTCCTCTCCTGAGCCACTCACACTTACCTCCCACACTGGCACTGCTATACTGCTCATCAGGGTCGCTGTCTTGCATAGCCTGAGATTGCTGTGTAACCTCCTGAGTTACTCGGCTCAGCAGCATTAATGACATGCTCTGCTCTTTTCCCTTCATCCTTCGTGGTGTACCCAGGAGACCTCTCAATCACTCATCTGTTCTTCATCCCCTTCAGGACGACATCGTCAGAAGTCAGCAAAGAGTCCAGGCAGGCTTTTCTTTTTCTTGGGATTGCTGACAAACTGAGTGGAAGTCCCTGGGAAAGGGGAAGGAGTTGGCAATTAAAAAATGGTACATACCAGCCCACACCTTATAAATCAAAACAAGTGGCTTTGCCTTTGCAAGATATAACATGGGCTCCTATGCAGGAGAGATTCCAGGCTTGGGGCTTTACTGTCAGTATGAAAAGGAGGCCTTGATGCTTCTCTTTTTCCCTGTGCATCATGTTTGATCTACCCACCGCCCAAAGATGCTTATTTTCTGTGACTTACAGTTAATGAAAGAGTGAAGTGTTCTGCACTAGATCTTCAGTCTCAACACTGAGTTCTTTAAAGTCACTGGAATGAACAGTCTCAGTTTTCATAGTGTCGGTCAATCCATCATCAGATGTGGTAATTTCACACTTATCTCACTTCAACCCTTTCCCATTGAACTTCTAGGTGAAGTTTTGTATTTCCCTGGGCAGGTGGATTTCAAACACTGCTGTCTCCTCTTTCAGTCACTTACAGTGACTTTCAGTGGTTTCAGCTCTGTCAGGAGTTAGGGGTTCACCTGTTAAAATATCCCAAAACCAAACATTCAGTCTGTTATTTTTAGTTCTTGATCTCTGATTTCCGACATTAAATAGCAAGAGGTTAGTGAAGTAATTTTGATTTCTTTCTTTGAGTGGTAGTAGAAAGACCAATCAATTCCTTCAACTTCAGTGTATATTAAGCTAAACACTTCTCAATGTTCAGTAGAAGTTGCAGATAATCCTACAAAGCTGCTTACCAACAGATCATAGAAACATAGAATAGTAGGGGTTAGAAGGGACCTCTGGAGATCATTTAGTCCAACCCCCCTGCCAGAGCAGGGTCACTGGGGGCAGGCCATGCAGGAACATATCCAGGTGGGTTTTAAAAGCTTCTAGAGAAGGAAATTCCACAACCTCTCAGGGTAGCCTGTTCCAACGCTCTGTCTCCCCCACAGTAAAGAAGTTTCTCCTCATGTTGAAGTGGAACTTCCTGTGTTCCAGTTTGTGAACATTGTCCCTCATCCCATCACAGGGCACCACTGAAGAGAGATTGGTCCCTTCTCCTTCACACCCACACTTCAGATATTTGTAAATATTAAGAAGATCCCCTCTCAGTCTTCTCTTCTCTAGATTAAACAGCCCCAGGTCTCTCATCCTTTCCTCATCAGAGAGATGTTCCAGTCCTTTAATCACCTTCGTAGCCTCCATTGGACTCTCTCTAGTATTTCCATGTCCCTCTTGAATGGGGGAGCCCAGAACTGGACACAATACTCCAGAAGTGGCCTCACCAGGGCAGCGTAGAGGGGAAGGAGAACCTGGTGGACACACTGCTGAATAAACAGATACAGTGCTTTTCTGTTAGGTTGTTCTGCCTTAGTTCTGCTTTTTTCCCCACTTCATTACTGTAGGTCATTATAAAGTAAATGGTTTCAGGCAACTGCAGATGACATCTAGAAGCATACTCGGAACCATATGGCAAGCTGAAGGAGGACTGACATCTTCCTGTGTTATCTGTCAAGAGCGCTGCAGTGCCTCGTACAGGATCACTATTTGGCTAAAGTAAGATAATCTATAACACTACCAAACAACCTGTAGCCAAGCCCTGCTGAGGACTTTATCAAAAAGGTAAGTATTAGACTTTAAAAGTGGTATTTATGGCAAAGCTTATCTTAAAGAGATGATCCTACTGCAATAAAAAGAAAGGCAGATGGGCAACATCACTTTTACTTAGCACTGATTGAAAGCAAGTTTGCTGTAAATAACGTGGTTGGTTTTATTTCAAACAGCAGGCACATGTTTGGATGGTTGTAGGAGGCGTATACAGATGAAAAAAGACCGTTCTCATTACACTCAGGCCTATCCACTCACTCGCAAGTCCTCTATGAGCAAAGTTCACTTCCACTGAAATGACAATGCCAAAGCGCATTTTATCATTCCCCTATTTTCCACTAAAGTGGTCCAAATTTGGTAGTGACTCACACCCCTACCACGCTGACATCAGTGGAGAATTGGGCTTATTATGTGCAATAGCTCGGCTTCAAACTGAAATCTGCTGTCTCTGGAAAGGTGTTTTCACATGGGCGCTCTGGTAATTGTAGGTTAGTTTATGACTTGTACAATTCTGCGTTTCTGTGCCAGGCTAAAAAGACTAGTGAATAGCGAATGTTGCAAAGACGTGTAAGAAAAGAAAGTAGGCCACAGTCTGGCCCACTGTTTTTGACCCTTTAATGTTTGTCTGCAGATGTTGACATTGTACACAGAACCTTACCTATCTGAGGGCAAAGATTACCCATCACTGTCAGCACAACCGAGAGTTTCTTGTCAGCCACAAGAGGACTGTAGGTGCCCAGGTGCTTCCCATTCACAGCATGTGTTTCCTGTATATTTTTTCTCAGGGAATACAGGGAACACAAAGGCTATTCCCTATAATAAGTACGATGCTTGCACCTTTGGAAGCATGTTCTTTTCGTGCAGTGGACACAGAGGGCAAGACACACAGTACTCAATTTAAAGTCAGCAGGGGTTAGATTCTTTCATCTTGCTTCACCCCGCTCTATCTGCAGCAAATCTGCCCTGCAGAGACTCTTCATTTTGTCTAACTCCAAAATTACTGCAAGTTTAGTTGTTAGTAACTAGTCTAGTCACTACTGGAGCCAGACCTCTAGAGCTTACCTTTAGTCATGATCAAGGATCCTGCATAGATGGCATCAGTTGGGGTATTGGGCACTACACACTTGTAGTTACCAGTATCATCTCAGGAGAAGCATTTAGATCAGAAAGAAAAAAAACATAGAGAAAGCAATAAGCAAAAGCTTCAGGTAAGTTGGGGTGGTGGGGAGTGGATATGGCAAATGTATTTGTGAATTCTTCTTATTTGTGTTCAAATTGGCATTTTTTTAATCATTAACAGAACTGACCCGCCAAAAATCCAGCATCAATGAGGGCAGAATTTTTCAGTCCAAATCTAATGCTTCCTCCTCCCTAAAAATCCCTCACAGTTTTCCCAAAGCCCCAGAAACAGACAGGAGTCTTCCCACTGACAGCGATGTATTTTGGAACAGGTCCTTTCTTGGCCTAAGGCAGCAAAATGACATCCTTTTATTCCGGTGCTCTGCACTGGAGGTATCACCCCTGAACTGCATTAGCAACGCAGAGACCAGAAGCTGTTGGACTTAAGACTCTTGAGTACTGTAGGAAAAGAAAAAGAGAACTTGATCTGCCCTTGCTGACAGACTTGTAAACAAAGGATTGCCAGAGAGAAGAGGCAAGTTAAGAACGGACTAAGAATTAAGGAAAGAGGAGAGAAGGGGACCAAAATCATTCAATCATGAGTTTTGCATAAACAAGAAATGCAATGTTCAAATCAAGAAGGACAAGTTTCCATCAGCTAAAATAAACAGCACCTTTCCCACTGATTTTGAGTGGTTTGTGACAAAGCACTAAAGCCAGTCAGGATGGGTATAGGTAACTGCCGTTTGCACCTGGTTTTGTTTACCACTCTTTCAGTGCATAAGATGATGGATCATATTTCCTTTCATGAGATGAGTGAATACATCTAAGAGCACCTGAAAATGCAGTGAGTTGTTGGCATATACTAGATAAAGAACAGTCTTTCACCATAAATTGTTGTTACTCACCCTCAGGTTTTTTCAGTGGGCAAAGTTTTTCCACAAATTCAGGAATGCTTTCTCTAGCAAGGATCTCAACGGAGCATGACACCATGATAAAAGACTCCATCCAATAAGGCAGAAGACTTCCTAGAAACAACTTGTTCAGTTGGGGAAAAAAAGTGTGTTAATCAAGCAGTACAGTGAGGTATGGTTTGAAAGATTTACTTACCAGGAATGGGAAAGTGCGGATACAAGAAGCAGCCACACAAGAGAAATGCCCCAGTCAGTTAAAACTCTTGAGAGAGAAAACTTCACGAAGCCAGAAGAGTGCTAGCTGTCCATAGGAGATGGCTAATCAATTCCTTCCTTCTTTCCAGTCTTTCTGCAGGAGTTTGGGCAAGTCATTTGCTCTCTACCTGTGTTGTCACCCACACAACGGGAAAACTGGGTTGCCTTGCTGCAAGGGGTACTGCAAGGTGCTTTGCTGCTAGACATCATACAAGAAAGGTATCAAAAGTGGATGTATTAAAAAGCCCATTAGGATGTAACTGTTCCGCACAAGCTGTACTAAGCTTCTGAGTGCTACTCATGCCCTATGTCTAGACAAATGTCCATAGTTTAAGACAAATGCTCCTCTTTATACTAAGAGTTCCTAGGAGCTGCACTTTTCTATCAGAATGAAGCCACTTAATTTGTTTTTATATGAACCAGTTCTTCAGTTCAGGTGAAACTGTTGGGTTTTTTTTCCAGCCAGACTGACCAGTAAGGAGCTGGCCTTGAACAGTCATTTCTGACAGCTCGATGCAAACACTTCTCCGGGACCAGGAAATTTTTCTGTAGTTAATAGCAATAGGTCTCCACTTTACACCAGGAAAATCAACACAAACTCTACTATTAGTTTGGACTATTCAGATTTGTTCATTTAGACTATTTCATTGCACTTTTTCTTAATCAAGGACCTTCTCAGCTTTCTTAAGTGTATCACATAGAGGGAGAGATGTGAATGGTACAAGGGCCTGTGCACACCCTTCTCTCAGTAGTGACTGGGAACTGGGTCACTGTCCTCACTGCAGTGCCAAGACAGTAAGGAGGTTGCTTTTAATCAGGATAATCAAAGCAAGACAAAATGTTTCTAATCAAAGGCAGTGGCTGATGCAGAGGCAAACCTGTACTCTTGCAATAGCAGGTAGACCACATGCTGGCCTTGCCTTCAAGAGGAACAAAAATTCTCACTTCCTCCTCAGCAGAAGGTAAACCACACCACAAAGAGGTGCAGCCCATCTTTTGTCGGCTTGGTATGCATCACGTGGAGAGGCCATGTGGCCGTACTATGGGAAAAAATTCTGTCACCGTATTGTCTATTTCCAGTGGGAACTCTGCAGCCTATAGCTATGCCAAGACTGCTCCCTGTGTGAAAAGTAATTTGGAGTAAAGAGACTATTTGATTCTAGTCATTGAGGGATAGTTCGACTAATTCTTTTGTAGGTAACTCAGTGCCTCAGTGTCTCAAGGAGTTGTACTTCATAAGGTTCATTTCTTGGAAAGAGAAATGAAAAGTAAACCAAATATGTAATTAAAGCTATTGATCTCACACAGCCAGTTTCTACCCTGCCTGCCCACAGCCACAAAATACAAAGTACTAGAATATTCTTGAGTATATATACAGATGTTTATGTATATTTTACCTGCTCTTTTTTTCAGCTGCTAAGGTACTGATCATTCCTACTAAGACACAGGAGTTTTCAAGACCATTATTGATGCTTCTGTTTCACTCAGCTCACATGAAGTCCCGTAGATTGTTGCACTCCTAGGAAGATGCCTTGGTTCTGTTATACTAGACAAACATGGCTTTGAGTAGTTCAAAATTTAAATACATACTGGCCTCTTGTGGACTATGGTGTTACATCCTTCACACTGGCTTCAGCACTTCCTCATTCTTGGAATAACAGAATGATAAACTTCCAAGTTTGAGGCTAAAAGGAGTAAACCTTTACGACTGATTGTGACACCGTTTCAAAACTTTGATGACAAAGACAGACTATTAAAAAAATTACCAGTCTTATTTTTCAGGTTAAAACCAAAATATGTGGGATCCAGGTTTGAAACAATTAAACATTCAACAAATCCTGCTTTGGTGCTTAAGTCAAACCCTAGTGATCCTTTCACACCTTAATGAAATGGTCAGGCTTTGGCTTTGTTTATTTCTAAGTTACACCGCAGCAGTTTCCACCATTTCCAAGATCAGCCCGTTCGTTCAGTTACTCAGACAGGCACTAGGTTCTTCAGAAAATCAGTTCACATCTTCAGATTACAGAAGTCCTTCTTTCATCAGTTTTTTTCTACTCCTTAATAAGTCTGAGATACTGTCACCCTTCTTCTCATAGAGGACTTCAATCCCAACAAGCAAGGTACTTCCAAAGAAGAGAATGAATTACAGATCTCAGCCTGTGTTTTTAGCTCTCTTACCTTACTAGCGTTCACAGCAGCAGTGCTTAAAGAGCACAGATAAGAGGTCATTTTACATGTATGCAGTTCTATCCACTCTGAAGGACACAAACTATGTGTTTTGGTTGCAATGAAGGCTGACTAGTAGCAATAAACGGCTTCTCTTAACAGACCACATTTGATTTCTGTTTAGAACAGACTGCTGATATTTATTCTGTATTTATGTTAAATTCAGAGGTAAAGAGAGTCTAATGCAGGAGGCACCTGGGTTATATCTTGCAAAACACAGGAACTCAGAAAATCAAAGAACATGAAAATTTAGCCAGCTTCCAGAGGCCGAGAGGAATAATTCTAGGGGTCAACTCTGGAAAAAACAATGACATAGCCCCCTTCCCGCCAGAATATACAAACTTTCCTGATTATCTTAAGATGATTCCTGCTAGTCTAGGAAAGAAAGGTAAAAGGAAGGGAAAAAAAATAAATGTACAGAGGTTGAACCATTGTCAACTTCTCCAGTGAGCAAAAAATACCATATACAGACGGCCAAAATAAACACATGCTGTAGTTCACAGGCTAAAAGAAGGATTCTAACAAGACAGAGGCGCTCTCTGCTCCCTCCTCTAGAAGTTAGTGTTCTTATTAACACAGATGCATTTATCAAATCAGAAGTGCATGGAAATGGGATTGGTCATGCTATAAAGTGGATAAGGTATAATTGCTTGTCTAGTAAATCTATCAAGGAACCAACCTTCACTTACCTCTTCAATATTCTAATTCAGGAACAGGTACCCAACTTAGAGAAGCCTGGTATCTGGGCTGGAAGCCACATTTTCCCCAACTAAATCAAAACCCTGCCAGGCCTATCCAGTTCTTCCCACCTATCCACAGCGACTCAAAAACCAGGCAGTCCCTTTCCATGCTCATTTCACAGTGCTCATGAATCCTCCCTCATGCTTCTGCTCCTACACCAGCTGCTGTGGCAGGTGGAGTGGGCATGTGAGTACACACACACACATCTACACACACTGCTGTGCGGGGAATGCAATGTGTATGAGATCTTTCAGTTTGGATCCTTAAGTGTGGCCACACTGCCAGATACAGGCCTCAAAAACTGGACAGGTATGGAAGTCATCTCTATATAGGGAGACAGGGCAG